>BLKR01004079.1:0-120753 GCA_011170035.1 Teleogryllus occipitalis | reverse complement strand
CTTCCCTTGTGCCCGCTTCTCTTGTGCCCGCTTCTCTTGTGCCCGCTTCTCTTGTGCCCGCTTCTCTTGTGCCCGCTTCTCTTGTGCCCGCTTCTCTTGTGCCCGCTTCTCTTGTGCCCGCTTCTCTTGTGCCCGCTTCTCTTGTGCCCGCTTCTCTTGTGCCCGCTTCTCTTGATCACATCCTGACGTCTCTATTGCGTCGGCCTTTTCTATCACTCGCTTTTACTTTTCTTACTCCCAGTTCACATATTATCATTTGATCCTTCCCTCTGTCTTTCATTATTAACTGTGTCAATTTGCTAGTCCTTCTGCACCCCGCCTCTCTTGTCACCGATGCTGGTTTTCAACCCACAACCTCGGACAAGTGTTCCAAGATTCACTTTCGAAACACCGCCAATCCCTCCGTACCGCTTTGGCGATCGCGAAGAAAATTACTAGGAGGGGAAATTCGGACACAGAAGGTGCAAGGCGCGTGCTGTACAAAAGAACGTACGAATATTCGCGAAGTAAATTTGTTTTAATGTTGGCATAGTACAATATATTGTATGTGTATTTACAAATGAGCCGAAATATTATTTCAAGTGGTTGGTTTCTGCATGAAAAAGTATTAGTTTTAGTGAATTATTAGGGGTGTTCTCTAGCAGTTTTTGTCAAAGGACGGAATTACAACTACTAACAGATATATGTAGAACTAACTCGCAGAGAAAAATTGAATAATAATGGAGTTTTTGTGTGAAAGTCTCATTCCGTAACTATCCTTTCCTTCAAGGGGACTGTCCTCGCAGGCACTGCCCTTTGATATTCTCTTTCCATTCTCCGTGCTCGCGAGATCGTTCGCCAGAGAGAGCCATGTGACCAGGTTTGCCCTAGGGCGAATATGGTTTCAGTCTGATGCAAAAGTGATTACAGGAGCGGCAACTTAACACAAAAATCCTAGAACTACAAATATTGCTGATGGAAATGAACCCAAATTGTAAAGAACGTAGTTAGAAAGAGTAAATGTGAATTTTTTTTAAATTTTGAGGTTATACATAATTCATCTATATAAAGTTCTACACAGAAGTCGTCATATAATTAAACATCTCCCTCGTCAATAGATGTGCCATTCACAAAATTAAAATAATTAAATTCCAGGATTTCACTAACAACTCTGAGGGCAAAAGTACGCATTCTCATCTCGTATTTGGTTCTCATCGGATAGATTTATCATTACGTTGTACATGACCAGTACAAATAATTCCGTTAATAAATTAAATTTATGAGAAAATCATTACCTCAGTACATTGCTGCGAAATGTATTATTCAATCTATTTCTGAAATAATTGAAGTAATTAAGACTTTTATCTCCTTTCCTAACTCATCAACTACTATACTAACCCAGAATATTACTTAGGAAACCCAATAACGGAATTCAACAATTAGAGCTAAATGTATTTCAAAATATGCGTTACACAAAATATCCATTAACAAATTCTCTTACTTTTCGGTCTTGAGAATAGACTCAGGTTTACTTGGCTCAAGGCATCAACTGATGTCACAGCAGTGCCTCGTAATGGGAGGTTGTATGGTTCGAGTTGCGACGAAGACAGGATTTGCAAGAATATCTAGGTAGCTAGATCGAATTTAGCCACGTCTGGAGGTGAATTCTAGCGACTGGCTGCTCTGATCAGTAGTTTTCACCATTTTTGGAGACGAGACAGGAACTCAGAGCTTGTGCCAGCTGTGGCGGTGCACGCTAGTAGGAAAAAGGGAAATGCAAGAATCTTTTACGAGTCAGAATTTAAAACAAGAAAATAGATAAGAAATGGTAATAAATAGTAAATATATAATCAAAATTTAAAACTCGATTGTTTGATACAATAAATCTGGCAAACATTTCTGTATGTAGCCACAATGTTTGGCCTCGCGCCGTTTCAGATTGTGGATGTACACCCTATTTGGATTTGGATTTGGAGGGGAAATTGAACGGAGTAAGGGGAAGTTGTTGGTGTTGGCAGGAGTTTCGGGCTGCCCATGCGGGAAAATAGCTCGTGACAACGCGGTTGGACAAGCCTGGCTAGAACCTGAAGACCTTTTATGTGACGTAACTGCCAATGTTGAGTATCAATTCGTATCCTAGGCGATTGGACCACTGCGACAGTTCTACATTGGAAGAGAACGTCGTGACGCTTCCTATGCCCACGGGGCACACTTGGAGTTAGTTGCTTGTGTGTCCCGAGTTGGTTGCTTTGCGACACGGTCAAAACTATTACTGTGATGCGACTCCTAAAGTTCTGCTGTTGGGGCTGTCGCGCTGGCTTCTATACCCGCGCAAAGTGGTGTGATGTCCCGAAGCGACCCTGGTGGTGACTCCGAGAACAACCTTTTCACAGGCACGTGGAAATAAAACTTATTAACTCAAGGTATCAGAGAAATTGTATTGGAAATTTTACTTTTATGTCAGGAAAAATCACACTCTTTAGTCTATGGTTTGCAACACTCTTTTGATAGAGCTTTTTGCTAATTATTTTTTGTTCTTTATTCAATACATAAATACGTCTGTTATTCTGTGTAGTGTAATTCAGTGATGTATTTTTTATTTAAATATTTAACTTAAAAAGCAGTTCAACTGTATGTTCAACTGCTTTTCAGGTTCAAGGTTGCTTGAGGTACTCAGGTTGAAAAAGTACAATAACAGGTGAGACAGAAATGTTAAACATTGTACTAAATGTGAAATCGCATATCGTCTGTGTAGAAGTGAAACTCATTGAGTTTAAAAGCCTAGATGAATCATGTTAAGAAGATTCTGTCAAGTTTGTCTTCTCAATAACTTTTGCTACACATGAGATAAAACAATTTTTCTTAGAGGTACTTGATATAACTAAAATTTTGTGGGAAAGAAACAAAATAAAATTGTTTTGCAACTAAAGCACAACACTTGCGCGAAAAGAATTTAAAAATGTTACGTAGCGATGATAAACTAAAAGAAATGAACTTAGTGTTCCACTTATATTGCAATTATATTTTACAGATCTACCTAGAAATTTCTTAAACATAATTAGGAGTTTATTATTAGCTAATACGAAAGAGAAAAGCTGACAATAACTCTGAAATATTTGAACGAATACTAATATACACACTGAAGAAGCAAAAATCATGGGATAGCAATATGCAAATACATAGATGGAAGTAGTATCGCGTACAGAAAGTATAAAAGGGGCATTGGCAGAACATTCATTTGCACTGAAATCATTCTTGTTAAATGGTTTCTGACGTGATTATGGCCGCACTACGACGGGACTAACCTTGGTAATAAGACACCACCTACAGCGTCTCTCTGGTCTGTGATCATATAGATTGGACTCTAGACGACTTGAAAACCGTGTCTTCGTCAGATGAGTTTCGATTTTATTTGGGAAGAACTGGGGTAGGTTTTGAGTGTCGCGCTGACCTGACGAGCCTGTGGATTCAATTTGTCAACAAGACACTGTGCAAGTTGGTGGTGACTCCGTAATGGTGTGCGTTCCTTTTACATGGAATGGACTAGATCCTCTGGTCCAACTGAACCGATCATTGGCTGAAAATGGTTATGTTTATCTACGTGGATATAACTTGCAGGCAGTCAAGGACTTCAGATTTACAAGCAACGATGGAGTTTTTATGGATGACAAGGCGCTAGGTCGTCAGGCCACAATTGTTTGCGATTGTTTTAAAGAACTTTCTGGACAATTTGCACGAATGATTTGGACATCCAAATTGCCCCCTATATGAAACTACTTTGAAAGTTTATGGGACGTAATCGAGAGGGCAGTTCGTGCACAAAATCGTGAACAGCAAACCTTTCGCAGTTATGAATGGCTACGGAGAGCATGACTCAATATTTTTGCAGGGGTCTTGTTGAGTCCAACGACTTGAGTCCATGCCATGTCGAGTTACTAGATTGATTGATTGATTTCTCCATGTTTCCGGGCACGTCAACTACTTTGGTCATTAGTCCCGTTAGTGTAGTTCATGTTTTTCCTCGGGAGATGGCGGTGATCATCCCCCACTGGATGGTGAGATCTGGCGCCGACCTACCGTCGGCTAGTGGGGTTTCCCCCTAACCAGGACTCTCCCACCAGCGGGGCACCGCCCCAGCCGGGACAAGCTCTAAGCTCCCGACCGGTCTCCCGGAATTTGTGGTAGTGTAGTGCATGTTAGTGTAGGTGTGTGTGTGTGTAAGGGGAGAGGATAGAACAAGGAAGAGGAAGGACAGATCGCGCGCGGACCGTGGCCCGTTTGATAGGGTACTGTTCCGGCATTCGCCTGGTGTTGATTGGAGAAACCACGGAAAACTACCGATCAGAGCAGCCGGCCGCTAGAATTCTCCTACCGACAGCGACTGAATCGAGTTGCTACACATCGCCGGCCAAAAGGAGGTATTACTCGCGCAAGTTTTCTTGATACACGAGCTCCTTAGTTCTCAGCTAGCGCGTAATAGCACAGCCCGTTGAGATACATAGATTCGACTCGGAACGGCACAAACCATTTTACAATGCTGGCAACACTATCTCGTACTTTAAAAGAAAATGTAGTATTTCTCGTGGCACGGCCTGGTGCGTTAAGTTCATACCCACAGTTGGTACGCCCATTTAAGCCGTGGCGTAGCAGAGTCCTCCTCTGCCCACACCCCACGTTGTGGAATATCAAGAAAAATTGCACGTGTAGTACACAGTATTACTTTCGTTATCTCAGTGTGTCTCTCATTTCATTATCTAGCTTTACCACTGTTTCCAATTGCGCCGTGCAATGGAATTATGTTTCTCGACCTCGTGCAACTCTCGTATACATTTGCATTATTTGTGTAGAATAGACTGTGCGTCTAATTGAACAAAATAATTGAATGCAATGTTTCAGTTTGATGAAATTTTCACATGAAAGAATTAGGGACTGTTGCAAAAGACTTCGGCTTTACTGCGAGAATGAGCTAACTCCCAATTTGAGCTGAATCGCTATCGAAGAAAATCAGTCGATCTAATCGCTTCGGACCTTAACTTTCTCAATATTTGTGGAAGTCGTGGAGTATTCAGGAAATCAGGATTAATAATATTTATTCCTGGATTGATTCTTATTCTCGTAAATCTGGTGTTTGGTTCCGCAGTAGAGATAAAAAAACGACTTTCCGTTGCGAAATGAAATTCAGGGCAATACGTTCCAAAACCATTGAACGACTTGCGTCGCAGAACTACGCCTCAGGCTTTCAATTCCATATTCTTAGAATGGCAAAATATTCAATCCTCGTCCGTCCTCAAATTTATTCATCCATTGATAATTCCTTTGTCGTGATTTCTCTCTCTTGGAGTTACGTTTACATGGAAACGAAAGAAATTCTAAATAGTTTTTAATAGTTCTGTATTGTTGTATGCTAATTGTCTATCTTTTGATATTACAATAATATAGGTAATTTAAATTAATATTGTAATACTATTGAATATGCAAGTTTTTAGTAATTATCTATGTGCGAATTCGTAATTATCCATTCTTTTTTGATATTTTTTTTCTTCCACATTCTCAGAATTTATACACTAATGTTCCGACTCGTGATGCGATATTCCTCTTCATATCCTTCATTACCCTAATTATACTTAAAATTCGAAGAATTCTCTACATACGGGTGCTTAATCCGATTTAGTTTCTGTATATTTTTATTTATTAATAAAATACGATACGAAGAATATATTGTAATCATACACTAGGTAAAATTTTACTACAGAAAAAGAAATTAGAATTTGGATTCTCTGAAAACATTCTCCGAACGGCAACAACAAACATCTTTCGAAATATATAGTATTATAAATCTATAACAATAAATATAGAGATTTTTAGAAATTTAGAAATGTTGTTTTAAATTACTAGATTGTTTTCCATCAGGTTTCGGTAATAAGTTACTTCATAGTTGAAATAGCTGTATTAACGAACATTATCAGAGCTTTCGAAATTCAGTTTCGGAAAATTCCGAAAACAAAATCTCGATTTTCTTGGAAGAATTTACCTGTAGTTTTATAAAAGGCACAGTCGGCTAATGACATGTCTTTAACTTTTTTGCTCTTTTACTTTGCGGGAAATCTGAGTGCACATCATTCACGTTGTTGGATTTTAATGAGATTAAAGAGGAGACGTAATCACCGCTCTATGGATGGTTTAAAATGTAAGGGCATGTTACAACTTCTTTTCAATATTACCAAGGATAAGTTTCATGTTGCAAGTTAATACATTTCTTGTTGAAAGGATTCATTGAAGACTAGCTAAGTGCTTCGTGCGGTACGTGCGTTCATCAGTCATGTATATCGTAGGGAAATAAATGAATTTTATCTATGATATGGTTGCAGCCCTGGTCCTGCTCGTTGCCATCCTTCCCCGCCCGCTCTTCACCACTCTGCCCGGCCCTTCACCGATCTACTCGGCCCTTCACCGCTCTGCTCGGCCCTTCACCGCTCTGCTCGGCCCTTCACCGCTCTGCGCGGCCCTGCACTGCCTTGCACCGCCTTATATCGCCTTGCACCGTCGTTCTACACACACACACACACACACACACACACACACACACACACACACACACACACACACACACTAACTATATATATACATTTTGACAACTGCGTTGCAAGTCATGATCAGTATGTCAGACGCTTAGGAGAAGACCGTTGACTTATTAATCTTGCGCAAGTTTCTTTAGAGCAAATGTACGTACTTCTCGATTATTTTCAATTAATATTTCATATTTTGACCATCAGAGAGGGACAACTTTCTTTCAAAAAAGCGCATTGGTAACTTCCAAAAGCTTTTATATCATTCCTATTTCACATTTGATCCATATACAAAAATTTCCGCTGAGATCCAATGACCACTTACTACGTGAAGTATGGTTGTCATACCGCTAAAATCAATACGACTTCAAAAATAGAAAGTTTCTCTATCATTACAAACGACTTTTCACGTTGGATTTATGAACACGTTAGGCTCATGTCTCCACTCATTTTCACATTTCAAAGCAGACTTGTTGCACATGCTGTAAACCGCCAGCTCATATTAGCGCTCAGCGGAACAATCGCGAGTCCATGCTAGCTGTTTGCAGTCAGTGCTAATTGCGATAAAGAGTCGCAACGTTTAAACAGATCTATTTATCCACCGGAGCGGGGCCAGGGCGTCGCCGAACGCGGTCGACGGGATCATGGCGTTCGCGTTGGATTACGCGCGAGGCGAGCGATGGTGCCGCTCCTGGCGGCCGAAAAAAGAGGCTCCGCTCCGTCCCCACCTCACGCGCTTTTTCTGGTTTCAAATCGGTGTGCACGGATTTGACAGTAAATATCAGCGCAAAGGGAGGCAGAGAAGAGGCAGTTGCGATGCATAGAGGCAGCACAAACTCTAATTACATCAACTTTTGAAGCGGCGCGGCGCGGTGCGGCGCGCGCTCCGGTGGCGCCGCGCTGGGACGCGCGGGATAAAAATGAACTAACAAGATTCCCTAACAAAGGGTAATGGGAGTAAATTCATCTGTGACGGTCGTGGAATGGGGGGGGGTAGGAAAGCTGGCGGGGGAGTGGGGAGTTGCTCGGCCATGAGATTGAGGTTGGGGAGGACGAGTTGTTGAGGTCGCGAGGACCACAACGCGACAAATAGCTCAAATTCGGTTTGTGGAGGAAGAGGGGGAGGAGGAGGAGGACGTGTACAGTGGTTGCGAGACAGTCAAATGTGAGGTGACGTTGCAGGACTCTGGATACTATTGTGACTGAATTTTAGATGGGTGAGGTGGCTAACAGTGGCGTTTCCTTTGGGTGTGCAAGACGTGTGTCAACGCCCAAGGAATAAAAAAAATACTTTTTCCTCTGAATTTATTTAGATTTTTTATTTTTTTTGGTCTTTCATGCGATCGGCGTCATAGATCGACACCAGAGAGATTGATTGATTGATTTTTTCGTGTTTCCGGGCACGTCAACTGCTTTGGTCATTAGTTCCTTCAGTATAGTGCATGTTTTCCCCCGGGAGATGGCGGTGATCTTCCCCCGCTGGATGGCGAGATCCGGCGCCGACCTACCGTCGGCTAGAGGGGTTTCCCCCTAACCAGGACTCTCCCACCAGCGGGGGCACCGCCCCAGCCGGGACAAGCTCTAAGCTCTCGACCGGTGCCCCAGAATGTGGTAGTGTAGTGCATGTTAGTGTAAGTGGGTGTGTGTAAAGGGAGAGGATAGGACAAGGAAGCGGAAGGACAGATCGCGCGCGGTCCGTGGCCCGTTTGATAGGGTACTGCTCCGGCATTCGCCTGGTGTTGATCGGAGAAACCACGGAAAACTACCGATTAGAGCAGCCGGCCGCTAGAACTCTCCTCCAGACAGCTACTGAATTCGACCTAGCTAAGCTAGTGTCGAAAATTCTGCCGCCGTGGGGAGTGTAACCTAGGACCTCCCGGTCAGAGGCGCTGCAGTGACATCAGTTGATGCACTGAGCTCCCGCTCCCGGTACCAGAGCGACCATGCAGTGCAAGCAGTGTGCGAGCGCAGCTCAGGCCGTTGAGGAATTGCTCCAACGCCTTCACGACGCATTGGGTGGCGGCAGCGCATGCGCGCGACGTCCCCCTCCTCAAGGACAATGCGTGCCAAGGCGTTGGATTTCGTTTTAACAGCCTGCTGGAGAGCGAACGTCCGTAATTGTGATATTCTCCGTTGCGCGTAGAAGTCTTTAGCGATACTCATGAAATTAGTGTTGTTTTATAATAAGGATCGTGATTTAAAGTGAAACAACAGTGTTAAATAATTGGTTTTCCTTCGCTTTCGTGTGAAGAAAAGAATCGAGTAATTGAGTAATGGTCAATCATGTTCTAACCTGATTTTATTTATGAATTTATTTTTTAAAATGAGAATCGAAGAATGGGGAAAGTGTAGAGTATGTTTCTTCTTTAAACTACTGAAAAATGTATTATTCCAATTTTTGCAACAGAAAACACATCGTCATTGTTGTTACCTTGCGACTATCTTTCCCACACTCTTCCAACATTATAATATAAGATAAATAAGGCTTTTGTTTATTCAATTTTACTCTAAATTTGTAAGCCAAAAGAGTAGTGTGGGGGTTAACACTTTTCTCCAATGCCAACGCCCTAGGTAGAGAGTGAAAAGACGTCGCTGATAGCTAAAGACAAGATGGTTTCCGCAAAGCGTTGAAGGGATATTACAATTTCTGTGTATGTGCGTAAACTGGCGACATTTGTGTGTAAAATTATTTTATTTTCTTAATAACTTGCGAACAGAGTATGTATTCATTGAGAGGCCAAAATTCACTACTGCTTCATTTGCTACGGCGACACGCTATAACATTTATGTGGTGCATTGATGAACTTAAACTTAATTTTTTATTTCTATTGAGCTTTGATTTTTGAGTTTTGAATTGGAGCTTTTATGTATAATTCTTGTGTTTTAATATTTCCGCTGACTA
This sequence comes from Teleogryllus occipitalis, assembly GCA_011170035.1. Classification (NCBI taxonomy): domain Eukaryota; kingdom Metazoa; phylum Arthropoda; class Insecta; order Orthoptera; family Gryllidae; genus Teleogryllus; species Teleogryllus occipitalis. The sequence continues at coordinate 111,306 of BLKR01004079.1, read as the reverse complement.
TATAACTAAATAGACTACAAGCTTCTAGATATGAGAAAACTCTTGTTCATGAGACAAACAATGTACAAGAATAACACAATATTGTAAATACTTTGAGAAAATGGTGTCTCTATACTTCAATTAAATAAACATGTAGATATATTTGTTTACTGCTGAAATTATGTTTTATTAAGATTGTAGATTTGTTTAAGACCGAGAGAGGAAGTTCACTTTAGATAAAAGAGAGAAGCAGTAGTCTGCTCAATGGATAAAACAACTATAATGAGACTCCACTAGTTCGGGTCTATTATCTTTTAATGACATCTAGGAAAATATTACGGAGTTTAGGAGAGATATACCACAGTGATTTGTTTTCGGGATAAGTATACTAAAGGTTTTCTCAGCAACCCATTTTCCTATTTATGAAGCCGTTTTTCGACACATGCCAGGATAGGTCTAACTGATTTTCAGAGTTTACAATTGATTTACCTAAATTTGGCAAACGTAAAATGAGCTGCAAGACAAAATCGTATTAGTGTCTTGTGGTGGTTATCTTTAACTACTCGACAATCTCCGTGGTTTTTGTATTTATAATGCTCTCGGTTGTCAAGACAATCCCGCTTTGCAGGCTATTTTTTTCAATTTTACCACTGATATCGTATTCTTCCTCATACCTAAAATACGCTTTCCTTACAATTGAACAACTGATTCGAAGAGATGAGAGTCGTCAAGTGTACAGGCGTGCAGAAATCTATGATGTCACATCAAAATATTTCACTTAAGAATAAATACGAACATTTAATTGAGCATAGACAAACGGTCCTAACTTTGTGATATTGAGTTAGATTCTGTAATCTGGGAGTGATATAAACATGTACAGGGAATTTTGTTAGCGAAAATATACGAAAGAGGAAGGTTTGTAATAAATTTAAAAAGGGAAAATGTTGGTGATTTTCTCTTTTTAGGTTTTGTACTATCCAACAAATAGCGAGAAGTGGATATCTAAATATGGCTCTGTCGTAGACATTTATTCGATAACGTATGTAATTTAGTTGCCTAATGTAGATGCACTGGAAGTCATGCAGCAAGCTGAAATGAATTGGGTACGCAATAGGAGCATAAGTTCTACGAAGTACCTGATGTAAAGCTGGGTAGATAACACATTGCGTAGTAGAACAATATTAGTTAACGTAAAATAAAAGAAGTGAACAGTAAATCTTTATGCAGAGTAATACAAATTGTTGTTTAATACTATCCCGAGCATATAAAGTTAAGCTAAGTTATTCAATTGAATTCAGACATTTAGTTAAGAACTCTGCAGTTAATAATACAAGAACCAGATGTTGTGTTGAAAATAGTGACATCGACTCGTAAATATATGTTAGAATATCTGACTCATCGAGCACATGCTTATAAATATCAACGATGATATAAGTTATAAACAATTCAAAGACGTTATAAAACATGAAAAGTTAAATGAAGAACACAGTATTAGGTTGTGATCAGACAATAGCTATCTAGTGTTATCATTTTTACCCGATCATGACGAATGATGATCAGTATAAAAGAATGTCGTGACCATTCAAAAATCACACTACAATTGGAAATTAAATTGTGGTCTGTAAATACCTAATACACAATATGAGATTCTTGAGTACGTTTGCAAGTAAATGAGGTTGGAATGTAATAATGTAAGTTATTGAGAATGAACACAAGATACTGGGAGACATTTCATGTTGCAATACTAAAATTATCACGGAATAAACGTGAAATTAACGGTGAACAACATATGAAATTAAACGTAAACGCCGAGTCAACAGATGAATGAAACGTATTCATCATTTTAATTGACGAGAAGTAACTTATTGAAACCGTGCAGCTTGCAAAAGGTAAATAAATGTATGAAATGATAAAGATTTGAAAACATGTGGGCTCAATTAATAAATCAATGTGTTCTGCTAATGGCATAAATAACAATGCTCCCTGGTCATGGGGCGACAAATCAGTTTATTCACAATGCAGTGGCATATATACGTTCACGTTTATAGTATGTGGAGCACAGAAACTGATGTAAACGCACTGGACACAAATTACCATTTGTGATTAGAATGCCATGAATGTTTGTCGGTTAGTCATTGACAGTAAATTTATGTAAAGGAAGCAATAAAAACGTACAATAGCCAGTGGAGACAAGCGGACATTCAGATTTCTCTCCGCCCCGACGAGAGCTAAAGAAAGTTGAGAATGTTAAAATAAAGGGCCTAAACGGAATACATAATAAAATGAGTTGATAATGCATGTGTTACGTAACAGACATTTGGTTAATTACAGAAAAAAGTGAATGTTGAGTAAGAGTGATACTCTTTTTCTTGCTTCCGGCATATTTATTTGACTAACTTGCTTCTCATTGAGTTATATTGCAAAGTCTGCAAACTAGCAATTGGCAGTAATTTGGGAGTATGACCTCCAGCCAATAGCAGCATCCTGAAGCGTATTCTCGTAGTTTAAGTAGATTAAGAAGGGATGAGAGCGCGCTAGTAAACAGGCTCTTAAGAAACTGTCCTAGACAAAGGCACTGGTTCAATAAATTTGGGCGTTGCGTAAAGGGCTAGTTTCCGAAGGAACCTACTTTGCCTTCAACACACTCTGCCCGAAGATAGACAAGACTATTATCTAGGCTACCCGGGACCAGCTGCTTCTCTGTCGTGGTGGCTGAGGTTCCGCTCTACATATTGGAGCCTTCGAAGCGTACTACTGTATTATTTAGGCCAGGTATGTCAAGGTCACGGGCAAGGTAACTAGAGCTAGCGAGTACTGCGACTTGAGAAATTGACGCGAGATTTAAAAGTTTGCGTTGTACAAAGCTATGGAATGGCGGTACGTGACTGGATACCCGGCCCATGACAGTCTTTGGAAGACGTCACTTGACAGTTATTCCCTCAAATTTAGCTATATTAATTCCCACTTTATTTTCAAGGCAAATAAATGATCCATTAAAATGGAATAATACATCATTCCGATTTCAAATTCTCAATTGAGAGTAAAATTAAAAAAAAAAGAATCAAAAGAGTCTTAATATAAAAACATGCACTTTTGATGTTCAGATTAAAAGGATTAACAGACAAATTTTCATGACTGTTAAAATACTATTAAGCGCTATCCGTCCGACTTTCGTCTGACGTTTCGGTCACAATACGTTGGCCGAAACATCAGTCACCACGACTGAGACGCAGCTCATCCCGGGTAGCATAGATAATGCAAACCCTAGCTGCGGTAGCCTACGCAATCATGTCGTGAGGAAGATTGGTCTCTGAAAAGGGACGTGAGAGGAAGTAACGTGCCTTTCCACGTGACGGGGTTCGCCTGCTGCGAGGCTGGGTTTGCTACTCCGTGGGCCGTCAGAAGCTTACAGGAAAGTTACATCTAGATAAACACAAAATATTGTACGTGTGTTAGAAGTTATTTTAGATCAATCGTATACCTGAAGAAAATACAGTTGAAATTATACAATAATAAATAATAATAAAATGAATAGATAGATAATTCTTAGCTAAGCAAAACAAACAGTATAAATGCCAATAGTAACAATTGCTCCGCGAACAGAGTGAAGCAGATATATTTGGAAGTGAAATTCGCAAAACGAAATCATACTTTATCTGCGTTCTAAATTCAAAGAGGTCAAAGAAATTTAATGTGCATGGGGAACTGGGGAACACATTAATGCATGGGATACTTTTTTACAACGTCCCTACAGCTCACAAGGCCGTTTCAGGAAGTTTCACAACAACTCCAAGAGAGGGCTCTAATGTGCACAGCTACCTACAGAAAACCTTGGTGCGATTCAGTTGTTTGATGACGGGTTATTTAGTGTTTTTGTTACCCAAAGTAAATTTTAGTTGTACAGTTGTAGTGGTATTATATAGTTGTTCCATTTTCAACAGGAAATAGTCCTCTCCATGAAAATACTCTTTGTATCTTCCTCATTCTTTTTTATTAGGTGAATTATGAAATATTGGAAGAGAGATTCACAGTATCCAAAATTGCTGCTTGGGGGCACATTCATATGTATCAATGTGCCCCATGATAGCTGTAAACAACTTATATCCTTTTCTGGTTCATTTTTCATTGCCTTTAGTTGTTATTCTTTTTACCTTGCAATCTTTACTTCAACCATTTCTAACCCATAATCAACATTATTAGTTTTTATGATGAAGATATAATAATATAAAAGAAGGCTTTTCGAAATGAGGAAAGTTAAAGAAGGGAAACTAGCTGCAGCCCAGCAAAGGAATAGGGACCAAAAAACCAAAAAACGTAAAAATGCTGCTAGAGATAGAAGATACTAAACCTCTGAAGCGGCAGAGGAAGAGAAAGGTGTAAGGAATATATTCGTCAGAAGAATGTCTTAGAAAAAAATCATCAGTTTGTCCCAGCTTCCCGTACTTGTTCTTATTACCACGGTTACACAAGAATGAATCTTAAGTAAACACTGGTGAATTATCCCTTTTTCATTTCAATGTTTACTTGGATGTTTTTACAATCAACTAAACCATACTGTTGTGTTGGTGATTATCTCGTCATTTTCTACCCAAAAGTCACATACCACTTGCAATTAGTAACAACTACTACCACTAAAACCACTCTACACCTCTATCGTAAAGGTATCTACAGTGAACAATTAGTTGTCAAAAAATTCAGTTTTGATTGAATATGTAATCCTTAGAGACTCCTTTTGACTACTTAAATATTTTATCAATTAAAAATAATGTAAAATTTTGTTTTAAAGATATTGTTTCATACAAAAATTTACGTAAGTTTATTAATGAATGTCAAATACAAAAGTCTTGTTGAGTACTGTGCCCGACTAGTTTTGCTACTCAGCATTCTTTGCGACACAGAGGAGTGCTTTGCTTCTAATATACCAATGTGAAGCTTAGAAAGGTCAATTTGCTTTGAACAAACTTTTGGTTGCCCAAAAAGACACATAAAACGTAAAACCAATGTTCCTTCTTAAGAAAAAACATCCTTCACTAAATAACAAAGTGAAGTTGTGTAACATATTTGTTGCTGAGTCTTTCGTTATCATATCAACTTTGTAAACCAGGACACGTGAACATCATTTTATTTTCGGAGAACATCCCTGAAGAAAAATTTCAATCCTCCAACTCGATAGTGACTTTCGGAATACGTGCACAGAATTTCAAAGATGCTGCGTGGGAAATCGAAGACAATGCAAGACTGAGCTACAGAAGCATTCACAAAATCTCAAAATGCTTTTGTCTCACTTCATTGCGTTAAAATATGTGTAGCTTTAGAGTACTTTTCGAAACAGTTCCGCTCGCTGACTTTATTTAAGCATCGATCTGCTCGGCTCTTAAAAAAAGCTCTTAACAGAGCCCTTTGTGGAGGGGATGTTAAAATAATTTCCCATCAATCCTTCCGCACGATGTACCGGGATGTAAAATAAATCCATAATTTTATTACAATGCCCTATATTTCCCGTTGTCGTAATACGGCGTTCCCTCCGATATCAAATCCCTCTCTTCTGTTCCCCCATAAAGTTCCCCCGGTGCCCGCCGCTCGTCCCCTGGCGCGCCAGTAAAATGCGACCCCAATCTCCTCGCGAGACGCGTAAGTCACAACTTGCCAACCCCACCCCCCCTCCGCCCCCTTCCACGCCATGGCCCGCGCTCGGTCGGTCGCTCCCTCCGTCCGATCTTTGCTGCCCGCCGTTCCCTTATCTCCTCCTTTGTGACAATGGTTTTCATTCGCCTGTTCCTGCAATGCGCGCTGTATTTTTGTTGAACTTAATGGTATGCATGCTGAATCTTTCATTTGCTGTATTTCATTACCGGATTCAGATTTGTGATGAATCTTCTACTTTTCGATCGTTTTCACCACTGTCGTCTCTCTTTGTTTCCCATATTAATTTTATTTTCATACCTTTCTTCACCCCGCCCCCCTCTGGTGCTTTGGCGGTCGGTCGGTCGGTCGGTCGGTCGGTCGGTCGGTCGGTCGGTCGGTCGGTCGGTCGGTCGGTCGGTCGGTCGGTCGCTCCCTCCGTCCGATCTTCGCTGCCCGCCGTTCCCTTATCTCCTCCTTTGTGACAATGGTTTTCATTCGCCTGTTCCTGGAATGCGCGCTATATTTTTGTTGAACTTAATTGTATGCATGCTGAATCTTTCATTTGCTGTATTTCATTACCGGATTCAGATTTGTGATGAATCTTCTACTTTTCGATCGTTTTCACCACTGTCGTCTCTCTTTGTTTCCCATATTAATTTTATTTTCATACCTTTCTTCACCCCGCCCCCCTCTGGTGCTTTGGCGGTCGGTCGGTCGGTCGGTCGGTCGGTCGGTCGGTCGCTCCCTCCGTCCGATCTTCGCTGCCCGCCGTTCCCTTATCTCCTCCTTTGTGACAATGGTTTTCATTCGCCTGTTCCTGGAATGCGCGCTATATTTTTGTTGAACTTAATTGTATGCATGCTGAATCTTTCATTTGCTGTTATTCATTGCCAGATAGTTGGTTTTTTATTTCAGACTTGTGATGTATCTTCTACTTTTCGATCGTTTTCACCACACAGTCTTTTCTCTTTGCATCCCATATTAATTTTACTCTCTTTCATACCTTTTTTCACCCCGCCCCCATCTGGTATTTAGGCTCTCGGTCGGTCGGTCGGTCGGTCGGTCGGTCGGTCGGTCGGTCGGTCGGTCGGTCGGTCGGTCGGTCGGTCGGTCGGTCGGTCCGATCTTTGCTGCCCGCCGTTCCCTTATCTCCTCCTTTGTGAAAATGGTTTTCATTCGCCTGTTCCTGCAATGTCCGCTATATTTTTGTTGAACTTAATTGTACGCATGCTGAATCTTTCATTTGCTGTATTTCATTACCGGATAGTTGTTTTTTTATTTCAGATTTGTAATGTTCGATGTCATGTCGATTTGTAATGTCTTATTTTCGATCCCCTTCTACACCGAGCCTTTCCTCTTTCCTTTACACATTAATTTCACCCTCCTTCATACCTATCCTAACTCCTTCCCGTACTGCCTCAGCTACTTCCCATCGTCCGTCACTTTTGGTGTAAATTTTGTATTTTTTCTGTTTTTGATTGGTCCTTTTTTCCCTCTCAAATTATCTCGCAGCACCCATTCGACCAATTTCGTGATTTCCCTCAATAAAACCAAGAACGGTAGCTCAGTGCATCAACTGATGTCCCTGCAGTGCCTCTGACCGGGAGGTTCTAGGTTCGAGTCCTAATAGTGGCAGGGTTTTCCACATTACCTTTTCAGATAGGTCGAATTCAGTCGATGTCTGGAGGAGAATTCTAGCGGCCGGATGCTCTGATCGGTAGTTTTCCGTGGTTTCTCCGATCAACACCAGCCGAATGCCGGAGAAGTACCCTAACCAACGGGTCACGAACCGCGCGCGATCTTTCTCTTCCTTGGCTTATTTTCACGCCCCTTTTTAACCATCAATGTGGTATTGTGAATTCACCCGCTCGAGACAGCTCGAGACCGTTCGGTCGTTGCTCTTCAATCGAGTGTGAATTGACCCGCTCGAGACAGCTCGAGACCGTTCGGTCGTTGCTCTTCAATCGAGTGTGAATTGACCCGCTCGAGAGAGCTCGAGACCATCCGGTCGTTGCTCTCCAATCGAGTGTGAATTCACCCGCTCGAGACAGCTCGAGACCGTTCGGTCGTTGCTCTCCAATCGAGTGTGAATTCACCCGCTCGAGGCAGCTCGAGACAGGTCGGTCGTTGCTCTCCAATCGAGTACGCGGCCGTTCCGCCTCATTCGGAATATTGATACTTTTATCTTGGCGCGCCACTCTCGTACCCATCGCTTCAGGGCGCTCGCAGAAGCCCTTCAGTAAATTGAATATAAAGACCATGTTGGGACGTAGGTGGCCAAAATGAATTCAAATTTGGTGCCGTACCTGGAATGGAATCATTTATAACAATTCCTTGGCGCTAATTAACAGCAAAGGGCATACATTTTAAACACTCCGGGTTGGACCTATAATATTTTTCTGTAAAAACCGTGGGCTGGCTTCCAGAGAGAAAGGCAAAGACGTCTTTCGTATGAAACTCTTCTGAAGAACAAACTGCTTTGATAAGTTTGAACTGATTTCATAGACGCTCACGAGATTGTGCCAGCTACTGGGAATCAGCGAGAGAAAGCATATCGTATTGTTGATAACTTCTGAGAATCAGATACATTTCCAAATAAAACGCCACGAGAGTCAATTGTTTGAGAATCTTCAGCCGAGCGGTTTCACAAAGTTTCGCCTCGTCAGTAAAACGACTAAGTAATTCACATCTTAGATGCAATGAAAAATTAGATTTGACGATAGGTAACTTCAGTGTTGGCTCTGTGCACAGAGGTGTTTTGGTGCGTGCGACATTGTATTACGCACGTATTATGACAGATAACGATCTTCTTTTCGCCTAGACGAGGTAACTGACAACTTTTTTAATACGGAATGATTATTACGCTGAGGTAAACTAATAGGTATTAAATAATTGTCTATCAGAATTTTCCCTGGTGTCGAGGTTACAAAAGAAAAAAGGCGTCTTGTCTTGAACTCGAATCATCGTCCGTTGTCGACCAACGTCCACCAACGTCGACCAACGACCGACGACCATTATGACAGAAAACGATCTTCTTTTCGCCTAGACGAGGTAACTGACAACTTTTTTTAATACGGAATGATTCTTAAGCTGAGGTAAACTAATAGGTCTTAGATAATTGTCTATCAGAATTTTCCCTAGTGTCGAGGTTACAAAAGAAAAAAGGCGTCTTGTCTTCAACTCGAATCATCGTCTGTTGACGACCAACTGTCGGCCAGCAGGTATGCTCCAACGAGGTATCTCTCACCAGTCACCGCCCCAGCCGGGACTAACTCTACGTTCCCGACCGGTCTCCCGCCATGTGTGGTAGTGTAGTGCATGTAAGTGTGAGTGTAAGGGGGTGAGGATAGGACAAGGAATGATAAGGAAAGATCGAGCACGGTCCGTAGCCCGTTTGTCAGGGTACTGCCCTGGCATTCGCTGGTATTGATCCTAGAAACCACGGAAAACTACCGATCAGAGCAGTCGGCCACTAGAATTCTCCTCAGGACAGAGACTGAATTCGACCTAGGTGACAAGGTAATTTCGAATATCCTGCCACCGTGGGACTTCTAACCTAGGGCCTCCCGGTGAGAGGCACTGCAGTGACATTAGTAGATGCCCTGAGATACCTCCCCCAGTTTAATAGTATGTATAATACAAATATTTAGGCACAAACATACAAAAATCAGGAAGTAAAAATTATAATATAGCTAGATGTCCTGAGCCATCTCTACCGGTAATTTTTTTCAAGAGATAAATCATTTTATTAAGATCAGCAGTCAACGATAATGTGCTTTTTATTCGTCATTCAGTCGTTGTCTTTCCAATATCGAAGAGCGACACCGTTGACAAGATTGGCAATGCAAGGACTGCAGAGTTTCTGTGGTGCCGCAAGAATCCAACCATGAGTCGTACGGAAACAGCTCATTGATTCGAAATAGGAGAGGAAAGGAGGAGAGAGAGACAGGGGAGAGATAATCAACGAAAGAGAGACAGGGGAGAAAGAGAATCAACGAGAGAGAGAGACAGGGGAGAGAGAGAATCAACGAGAGAGAGAGACAGGGGAGAGAGAGAATCAACGAGAGAGAGAGACAGGGGAGAGAGAGAATCAACGAGAGAGAGAGAGAGACAGGGATGAGAGAGAATCAACGAGAGAGAGAGACAGGGATGAGAGAGAATCAACGCGAGAGAGACGGGAGAGAGAGAATCAACGCGAGAGAGAGAGACAGGGGAGAGAGAATCAACGCGAGAGAGAGACAGGGGAGAGAGAGAATCAACGCGAGAGAGAGAGACAGGGGAGAGAGAGAGAATCAACGCAAGAGAGAGACAGGGGAGAGAGAGAATCAACGCGAGAGAGAGACAGGGGAGAGAGAGAATCAACGAGAGAGAGAGACAGGGAGAGAGAGAATCAACGAGAGAGAGAGACAGGGAGAGACAGGAGGAGAGAGGAGAATCAACGCGAGAGAGAGACAGGGGAGAGAGAGAATCAACGCGAGAGAGAGACAGGGGAGAGAGAGAATCAACGAGAGAGAGAGACAGGGATGAGAGAGAATCAACGAGAGAGAGACGGGAGAGAGAGAATCAACGAGAGAGAGACAGGGGAGAGAGAATCAACGCGAGAGAGAGACAGGGAGAGAGAGAATCAACGCGAGAGAGAGACAGGGGGGAGAGAGAATCAACGAGAGAGAGAGACAGGGATGAGAGAGAATCAACGAGAGAGAGACGGGAGAGAGAGAATCAACGAGAGAGAGACAGGGGAGAGAGAATCAACGCGAGAGAGAGACAGGGAGAGAGAGAATCAACGAGAGAGAGAGACAGGGGAGAGAGAGAATCAACGAGAGAGAGAGACAGGGATGAGAGAGAATCAACGAGAGAGAGAGACAGGGAGAGTGGGAGCGAGAAGGGGAAGGTTAGGGAGGAGGTAAATATTGTATCAAGCCCTCGAAACAAACAGCCGCAGCGACCAAACGGTCGCCGAAAGTGGCCAAAAGCGAAGATAATGAAATATGCAGGTTCACGCGAGCGCTGTCAATGGTTGTGCGGGTCCTGGCGGCTGCCCTCCGCCCTCTGTCCTCCTTCCTCCCTCCGCCGCCCCCTCCACCTCCGCTTCCGCCTTCGCCTCCGCCGGTGCACCGGCCCCGCCGCTCCTTCCCTGTCGGTTGGGGTCCCTGCGGCCGCTGCGCCCGGTGTTTATGCAACCCGCTCGACCGGCTGATAAGTTGCGAGGGGGCCCTGTGCACACAGCGGAGTCGAGGGGCGTCGGTGGCGGGGGCGGCGGTGGCGTAGGGGGGCGGCGGGGGCGGCGGCGGGGAGTTCCTCCTTTTCGGAGCCTCCGGCGTCCTTCAGCCCCTCCGGTCTCCTCCGGTGCCCGGAGCAGCATCAAACCTTCATGCGCGGGCCCGCTGCGAGCCGCGGGGCTCTCCTGACGGAGACGGCCCTGGAGCCCTTTGCACCACGCCCCTGGCGGTGAACCTGAGCGGTGAACAGGGTATGATCTCATAATTTACTCCTCAGGACGGGAAGGCAACTTCACATTATATTGGCTTGGAACAGAGGTTCATTCAGTATTTCATCGTTGATTATAGACAACCTCTTATGTGACGGCATTGGCAATTTTTACATTTTGGTATCAATGATAAAGATTTGTCTTGTTCTTTAGTGTGTTCAAGAAAGTGTTAAAAGAAAACTAGAAATTGTGGTCTTAAAATAAAATATCTCCTATATGACCTTTACAATTTATTGACGATATATTTATTGACGAAGATCCACATGAGAGATTGTTGTAAGGTGCTTTAAGAAATATATAATAATAAATAAATATTTAATACTATTATATAAAAAATTTAAAATACCTAAACAAGACCAAATGTACATTATTAGCATCAAAAAGTGTTTTTACTTCTTGTACATTTTTTTTCACATAGAAGCTTGTCTATCAACGACGATATGTTGTTGGCACTTAAAAGGAAGCTCCGTTGAAGTACGTAATCCCTCGTGCTGCTATGTGTCATGTGTCGAGCATTTTGAATGTCTGGGGGAGGATTCAAAATTGGTTTCGGGCCCGCAGGGTGGGGGTTTGTGTTATTCATGATGATGATGATGATGATGATGTCATTTCTGCAAAAGTAAATTTGAAAATCGTTTCCATTTTGAATTTATCTAGGAAATAATATTCTGTCCATACAAAACCCTACTTTAGAATTGTCCATATAGCATACTGCAATTTTGTTTCCGCTCGATAATGCACGCACAGAGTTTGTGACATATAATACGTCGCGTGTACGATAATGCGGGTGGAACTGAAACCGTGAGTGCGACGCAATCACAAATCTAAGCGCGTTGGTTTCGTCATATCCTCAGAGTCATCGCTTTGGTACGACATATTTCCACTTCACAGCGCTGAGATCAGCGTCTCTGACAATGCATATCGAAAATGCCACCATGGAGCGGGTAGTTGTTCTTTGCTAACAGGGAAAAGCTTACGATTTTGTAATGTTGGTGTTTATTAGAATAATTGAACCCAACAGTCTACCGCACTACACTTGAGTTTCAGCGTGTTGTGAAGCTAAACACAATTTTAAAAATTAATAGATATTCTATAAAAATTGTTTTAAGGAAAACCACAAACAGCAAAAATGAGGCAAGGTAAATAGCAAAAAAAGAGAATATGAAGAAATAGTATGAAATTTGTTGGTAAATTCATTTTGTGGACCATTTTACAAATATCTTTCATCTGTCAAAGTAATTTGTATCATTAATATCAAAGAAATGAAGGACAGTGAAAAACTTTGCATAACATTCCTTAAAGATATAAATGTACTTTCGTTATTGCGCTATTCTTAAGTATAATATTTAACCAAAGAAATAAAAGCTACCAATTCCACATGGCGTATTTGTATAGCGCGAGAAACAAATAAGACTAAGGTCTCGTTTCAGTTAATGTGGCGATTTGAAATTTGATACACCTACTGATTATATCCAAGGAGAGATGACATGAGAACTTCCAAGACCTTAAGCAAAATTATTCTTATAATATATTTCTTCTGGTGTTTAGAGCACCTGTCTGATAGTTTCTTCTCGCTGGAGTATCATCTTGCATAGTAAAGAGAAACTATTGTAGTACTGCGTCCAAACCCGCAATTTATTGATAGGAAACTCACATTGCGGAGCCCTGGTATAGAAAGAAGGATAAAAGTATTCCTATAGGTAGTGACTTCGTTTCTTTAAAACATTGTGTAGTCACAATCCATATTTTCTGACTCCTTGATGCCAAAAAAATTGGTTCACTGTAAATGACGGTCTATCCATCTATGGCTAACACAAGCACCTAAACTTTTCAGGTTTTTCTCCAAAATTAATTTTCCCCGATCTATCTGAGCGAACTTGAGACCTGCGAGTTTGAACCCAATATTTTGATTTTTGGGAACACTTTACATGATATTTCGACACGACTAACAACATTTAAAAATTTTTAAAAAATCCCTCTTTCTTTTTTTTCATGTATCTTTTCAAACTATTCATAAGCTATAGATAAAAAGTAAGGTAATTTTCATTTAAATTTTAAAAGTATAAATCCGGTAATATACCATAAATGATGTTCGTGCAATAAATTATTCTTACCTAGATTTTCAAAATCTTCCAATGATTCCTTGGGTAAACGTTGGTCGAACAGCCATTCTTGTATTAATCCTGTAAAAATATGAAAGAACAAATTATTTTAAGTACGCAATAAACAGTCTTTAAATGCTTTAAATAGGTTTATGTATTACCGCTTCAATAACAAAATAATCTCCCATTTACAATCATGACCTTACTTCAATCAATATTCTGTTCTTTTATTATAAATTTAGCCACGACAAAGAATTTCGAAGTATGGATGTAAAATATTTAAATAAATATGCATTGACCTACACTGTAGGAAGATTAGAAATACGATTTTCTACAAGTTTCTCAATAACTCGCATTTATTATTTATTATTAGTCTAACTGCATTAAGCGTTTCCATCTTTCACTTTGTAGCAAGTGGCCATAGGTCTCCCGTACGAACAGCAGTAACTTCAGACGAGAATGTTCAAGCGTCGTGCGTTTCATGCGCCCATTACTGTCTCCTTTAGAGGCCTACCTTGCGGAAATGGCAAACTGGGGAAATGGGAGTAAAAACTCCGTATAAAATTTAAACAAGTTGTATCAGAGAACGAAGAGTGTCCACCAACATTTAACGGTCAGTGCATGGAAGTACTTTTGTCTAAGGGGGATGATATACCCATGAGATAATTATAGCCTAAGGAAATGAAAAGACTGCTGCCTCTCATTTTAACGCATTTATAGAAGTAGGTTTTAGTATACAGTCTTGTTTCATAAAAATAAGAGCTTTCACGAGGCCATACAAATGCGAATTACAGAAGCTAACGCATAATTGTGAATACTCTTAATTTAATTATTTTTTTCGTTGTATTCTTATCTCAAGGAATTTCTTAATCGGAAAAAATATCGGAGGTACTTTCATCATAATAATATACCGGATCTTTATTTTAACTCGCAACCCGTGTGTGGGAGCACCTGAACTTTTTTAGCAATCTGGCAACGCATGAAATACCTTCGGCATCCCTTTCTCTTTTAGCGACCCCGACTGCATGCCCTCAGATTTCGGGCTGAGAGAATGGGGCTAATTTTAATTGGAAGAAAGAGAAAACCCTTATTCTGTCCTTGTTACTCTTCAACATGTTCTAGCCACTTCACTGAAAAGAGTAAATGGCTCTCTCTTCACCAATGGTAGTCTCTTTGAACATTTATTATAAAGTTAGTCGTTTAAGGAAATAATATTTTATTATTTTTCAAATTAATTATTTTCAAAAAATATTATTTTATTATTTATTTAAATTTTATTAATATTTGTTATTAAGATTTTATTTGTTTAATTTGCAGGTTCCGTATTAATAATACTAATATTGTTATGAATTATGAAGAGCTCGTCGGTAATGTTTCGAGAAATATGGTTCTGATATCTCTCTGGGCCGGCTTTTATTAAATGATAATTGTTACGTTGATGATAAAGAGATAAATGAATAAATAAATACATAATAATAAATAATAAATAAATAAAAAATAAATACTGCTCAAACAAATTTTGTAATATTTTCTCTTTATGGTAGTTGACTTTACATATATTATCATTCGCTCTTATTAATCGGTTTTATAATAATAACACTACATTTGAATAATGTATTAAAATTCAGAGAATAAACAAGTGTATGATATCATTTGTTAATTATGAAATTTCCAATACCAACAACAATACAATTGTAGCTGGAATTGGTAGTTTTGTTTCGCGAATTACAATCGAAGGCAGTTGACATTGCGTAATTGCACTAACGCAAGAAAACGTGTGAGTGTGAGGTTATTCCTATGACACTTTAGAGAACTTAACAGTTGGTGAAGTAAATATAGCGAGTTTTTAAGTTCGATGGTTGACTGTTTTCAAATGCAAAGATTAGTGAGGCAATGTGAGGAAAAAAGGCAATATCCGTCAAATGTCTGTTAGATGTGTCCCTTTCTGAAATCAAAAGTAAGGTGGATAGCAAATGACCTAAGCACTAGAGCACTTATTTACATAGCAACGTCAAAATATAATTCTACTATTAATAATTTTGATAAATGTTTTATGAAATAACAAAAATGATTAAGATCAACATGTATTGTAAGTATCACATGACGTCTATGAATCCGGCGTAGTTCTGAATACAGCAGATTTACAGTAATATCACCCTGGGAGTCCACTACGCATTATTCCGTAATGAACAATTTTTAGCTCGTAGCCCACTCCTAAACTTTTATTCTCTCCTCTCTAATGTAAGGTTTCGATATCCGTCAAACATGTTACATGTGTCTTTTTTTGAAAACAAATTTTTCGCGTTCCGTTGAGGTGGAGAACAAATCACCTAAGTACTAAAGCACTAATTTACATAGCAATGTAAAAATTACATTTTTATAACAATTTTGATAAATGTTTTGTATAATAACAAAAATGATTAAGATCAACATGTTTTGTAAATATCAAATGACGTCTATGGATCCGGCGTATTTCTAGATCTGTGGAACCGGCGTAATTCTGAATAAAGCAGATTCACAGTAATATCACCCTGGGAGTCCACTAAGCATTATTCCGTAATGAACAATTCTTAGCTCGTAGCTTTCTCCTAAGCTTTTATTCTCTCCTCTCAAATGCAGCGTTCCGATGTACCAGTCCCAGAGTCGGTGCATTTGCCAGACATTCCGAAGCGTACAGTAGCAGCGGGCGGGCGGGCGGGCGGGCGGGCGGGCGGTCGCTTACATCCCGCGTAATGAGGAAACGGCGAGGAGCGTGGGCGGGCGGGCGGGCGGACAGCGTGTGGGCGCGGGCGAGTGCCCGCCCGCCAATTCCCGCGGGCGGGGTCGCCCCGCGCGCTCACAATGGCTCGTCCCCCTGCCCCTTCCCTTCCCCCGCGGGGGTCTCGTTGTCTGAGGGTGCCCAGCTCCATTCCTGGGAACGACCAACGCCGCCGCCGCCGCCGCGGTGGCGGAAACCGCTTTCGCGAAACACGGCCGTCTGCTTCAAAGCCATCGCCTGCCGGCTTTGCGGGATTGACGTGTTAAACCCGACGGCGCGCGTGTTCGACACCCGGGCGACCGCTTCGCCGCGCCCCTGCCCCACCCAGGCTCAGTTCCAACCCGCTGCGCTGCCGCCCGTCTCTTCTTCATGCGCCATCCCACGCTCCATCACACGGGTGTCCTCGTCTTGCTCGTCCTTGCTTTGATTTTCCGTGCCTCGTTCCTCCGTGTCCCATTTATCCATGGCCCGTTTCGCCTCGCTTCTGTGTTTCCATGCGTCGTTTTTTCATGGCTGGTATTTCCATGTCTAGTTTCTCCTCGCATAGTTTCTCTATGATACGCTTCTCCAACTCCAGTTTCTCCTCTCGTCTCGTTTCCTCATTACCCGTTTCTCCATGCTTCGTTTCTCCTCACCTCGTTTCACCATGCCTCATTTTTCCTCATCTTGATTCTCCATTACTCGATTCTCCAAGCCTCTTATCTCCGTACCTCGTTTCTCCATGCTTCGTTTCTCCATTACTCGATTCTCCAAGCCTCATATCTCTGTGCCTCGTTTCTCCATGGTTCGTTTCTCCATTACTCGATTCTCCAATCCTCGTATCTCCGTGCCCCGTTTTTCCATGCCGAGTTTCTCTGTACCTCGTTTCTCTATGAGTCGTTTCTTCATGTCCCGTTTCTCTGTGTCACGATTCTCTATGACTCGTTTCTCTCTGCCTCGTTTCCTTACGCAGAACGACGCGTCGTCCTACCATTTTCCACCTGCTACTTTCCTTTCTGCTATTTTTGTAGGTAGCGCCTTACTCATGCTGATCTTGCCACTCTCCACCTCCCCATTTTCAACATTGGCGTAACCGTCCCCTTCTTCCTCATATGTCTGTTTCTACCTGACCTTGCCTCACTTAGCTACCTTCTGCCTGGGTACCCAATCTTGCCCCCCCCTCCTCCCCACTACGACACCCTGTCCGGGCGATTCCTGCTCTACGTCTTCACATACCCTTTCAACCTCAAAGCTTCCGGTCAAGTAAACTCGTAGTTCCCCGTACCTATTCACCATCCCATATATTAAAGCTTTAACAAGAGCGAGATTAATGTCCCTCCTAATCGGCTTTCAGTGAACAGTTTTAAACAAGAGAGGTACCACAAAAAGAGAAGTGTTGAGTCCACTATATATTGAGTAGATGGCTTCATTTTTGTATTAATAAAAAGTTAAGAAATTGGCGTTGTTTGAGATGGGCGGCTAGAATGGAAGCGGGAAGATGTCATGAGCAACTTGGAAAATTCGCGAGAAATAGAGCAGTTGGTCTTGCTTGGAGAACATGGTCGGATGATCGTTAAAACATATGTGACTCACAATTGTAAGTATTTATTGTACTTTCTTGTATATCATTCGTATGATATCGACGGAGAATGTCAAAGAGGTGAGGGAGTTCTGATTATTTTTGGTATCTTATATATTTTGACAATGATGATATTAAAAGTTCAGTCTCTACATTAAGATAATGTTGTTAGCAGTATTTCTAATTGTAGGCCAAAACAATATCCATAAAAATAGGTGTAAAGATCTCGGTAAATATTAAACACGCACATATTGAAGGATGTGCAGTATTTTCAGTCGTAACTTTTCTACAGCTCTTTCTTTTGCGCGATGTAATCGCACGGGTTTAGCTAGTCTAATCGTTTTCTTCGTGTAACGTGCTGCCTAGTGACCCTCAGGCTACACGTGTCAACCTCTCCCACTAGTATTCTCCCGCCCTTCCCTTGTGCGCGTCACCAATGCGTGTGCGTCCGCCACGCCCTCGCTCAGAGCGCCCGTCGCCCTCCGCGCTCCTCAGCTGCGCCGCAGCCGCCGTTTTGTCGCCCTCGCAGCCGATTCAGCGGCGGCGAATGGCCGGTCGCGACATTTCGAAACGTTCTTGCTTCATTTAGCTCTGGCTTTGGTTGACGCTGATCCGTTCTGGCCCCCACTCAATTGAACTTCGCTCATAGAATTGGCTTATAAACGATCGGAATATATAGTATTGTAGTTATACTTTATAAAAGTATTTTACTGTAGTTGTATTTTACATATTTCAAAAAAGTGTGCGCAGATGATTATCTCCCCCATACGTCACATACAGTTTCTGACTAAATAAATAAATATTGGTAAAATGTTTTATCTAAGATTAAATAGAGTACATAATCTCTCATTTTCTGTTATTCTGCAAAACATACGTTTTATTTCCTACCATTGTCTGTTTAGTTTCGCAGTTTCGCCATCAAAGTATCTAAAAAGAAAGCTTTTTAGAAATTAAACTATTCTTGTTTAACTTGAGACTGTTCGTTAATTATATGTTCGTTAATTATATGTTCGTTAGTTATATGTTCGTTAGTTATATGTTCGTTAGTTATATGTTCGTTAGATTTATGTCCGTTAGTTATATGTTCGTTAGTTATATGTTCGTTAGTTATATGTTCGTTGCCCATGTTCGTTGCCCGTGTTTGTTGCCCATGTTCGTTGCCCGTGTTCGTTGCCCATGTTTGTTGCCCATGTTCGTTGCCCATGTTTGTTGCCCATGTTTGTTGCCCATGTTTGTTGCCCATGTTTGTTGCCCATGTTCGTTGCCCATGTTCGTTGCCCATGTTCGTTGCCCATGTTCGTTATCCATGTTCGTTAGTTATGTTTATTTCTAATTAATTTTACTATGCTATTAAACAAAACTATGTTAACCACCGCGTACGTCGTCCTCGACACCGCACGAACCCTGTCAAAAAGCTCCCCCTCGCAGCCTCGCGCGAGCGTCCACGGAGAGAAGCGCGGGCGCTGTGGGGGCAGAAAGCCGCGTGTGGGTGTCGCTACGTGAGTGGCGGTTGTCGCGCCCCGCCCCCTCGCTGGCCGACCGCCGCGCCGCGCCGCGTCGCCCGCCCGGGGCGAGGAAAAGCAGCGGGCGCTGCGGTCAATCGCAGAGCGACCGCCCCGTTCGATTGCCCGCCCTTCGCCCCCCGGCCACGCGACGCTCATCCCGACCGGCACGCGCGCACCGGCCACTCGCGCCCGAATAGACGCCACTCGCCGACCCCGCCCCCCGCCCCGCCCCGCCCCCCGGCCATGCATCCCCGGCCGTGCCCTCTCCTTCCTGCCTCCGTCGTCCTCCCCGCCGCCCTCGCTGCCGCCCTCGCCGCCGCCCGCGCCGCCGCCTTCCCCGCTCCCATCACCGCCCCCTTCGCTGCCCCCTTCGCCGCACCCTTTGCCAACCCGTTCGCCGCCACCCTCGCCGCCGCCCTCACTCCCGCTCTCGTTGCCGCCCTCGCCGACGCCCTCGCCTCCCCCTCGCTTCCCCTCTCGCCGCCATCCTCGCCGCCGCCCTCACCCCCGCCCTCGTTGCCGCTCTCGCCGCCGCCCTTGCCGTCCCCCTCGCTGTCTCCCTCGCCGGCTCCCTCGCCGTCCCCCTCACCGCCGCCATTCACGGATCTCGCTATCCAGCGGGGGAAGATCACCGCCATCTCCCGCGAAAGAAATATGCACTACACTAAGGGGACTAATGACCAAAGCAGTTGACGCGCTCGGAAACACGAAAAAAATCATTCAAAAAGACCAACGCCGCCCGGCCCGGACGCCCCCTGCAGTGACTAGAGAATAGCAGGGTACGTCAGAGGTTTGCTAAATTTTGACCTCTCTACGTGTGCGAAAAAATAGTTCATTACAATAATTCTCTTTCTTGGTATCAGAGTAGCGTAAAACGTGAGTTTCATTAAGAAAATTGCCCATTTTCCTGCAGCATTACATATTTCTCTTTTTCTACCCAGTAGGTGCTACAAAGTAATTTAAACCTGATATCTTTTGTTTAATCCTATTGAAGATTAATATGCATTCAATGCAGTTTTTACTTTCTCAACCATAATAATGTAAGAATATAAAGTATTGTGAACTCTTTTTGTCGGTTCTTCGTAACGAAAAAGTGGATAAATCCTGTTTCTAAATATCCCCTTATAATATTTGAGTAACTGTGAATGGCTGTGGGTCCGTCCGTCCGTTCGTCCATCCATCTGTGAGTCTGTCATTCACTGTTTGACCACTTTCCTTTCCGACCACAGGTCCAGATATATTCAATCGAGGTTTCAATCGAGGCGTCTCGGTGTCCTGATGAACTGATAATTTATTTTCGGATCCGGCCAGAAAATTATAAGAAATTTACAAAACGCGTTTTTGTACATATTCGTCTACAAAACGATTAATAGAGCAATTGCAGAAGTAAAAGTGAACACAAATTAGACTGACTTTATGTACTCTTAATCTATTCAAAAATGAGGGACAAAAATACGAAAGTGACAAGCTAACCCAGGGAAGAATCCAAAGAATTTGAAATTGAGAATGATCTTATTAGAGAATAATGCTCAAGAACATCTTCCAGGTGATCTTTTATATGCATTTTTGTGCATATTAGCAAAAACAACTTAGCAAATGTAGCTGTACTACATTCTAACTATTAGCATCATCTAAATCTACAAGTATTTGTTATGGCAATTACAATTTTGAAATTGCACTATTACCATTTCATATCTCCTATGGAGGTTACATACAAGGTCATTGAATGCTGAGAATATTTGAATGTGAGTTTAGCATTCTTAGCTCGTACGATTTATTCTTACGTAGTACGGTTCAGGAATATATGCTGTTGTAGCACCACTGATTTCGTGCTCTTACCGAAGAGATGGTCTGGTGGATAATTTCTTGCTTGTGGAGTAGAAAACTATTGCATTTTCTCACATTCTTGTTCTGATGATTCTTCAAACAAATTTTACAGGATATTTCATACCATTGAATATCTTTTCACATTACCGGCCTAAAAGCGGAAGAAGCGAGAAAGTATATGACGATCTGTACAAAATAAACATTAAATTCTTTTAATCTTAGAAATTTAATTGGTAGTGTGATGAGTAATAAAGATAATTTTTCAGTGTTCAGCGGGAGTTACTCGTAACGTCTGTGAGTTGCGACCACATTAAGCCGTCGCAGACGTTCACTTGCCCTCCCTGCTAACTCGACTGCCCAAGGAAGCTGTTTCCCTTCCCCATTGAGAAGGCCGATCTACTTACCTGAACCGCACTTGCCTCCTTTCGCGTGTTCTGTTCCGAGCACCAGCCCCTTCCTCTGCCCAGCCTTTCCCGCAAATGCCGCCGTCTCCACGCTCTGCCCTCCGCCACGCCTCCCCACGATCTGTTTTCCTCCCGTTCGCCGTCCTCCTGTCCGCCGCTTCTCCAGTTCGCTTACCTCCCGTCCTCCCGTCCGCCGTCCTCCCGTCCGCCGTCCTCCCGCCCGCCGTCCTCCCGCCCGCCGTCCTCCCGTCCGCCGTCCTCCCGTCCGCCGTCCTCCCGTCCGCCGTCCTCCCGTCCGCCGTCCTCCCGTCCGCCGTCCTCCCGTTCGCCGTCCTCCTGTCCGCCGCTTCTCCAGTTCGCTTACCTCCCGTCCTCCCGTCCGCCGTCCTCCCGTCCGCCGTCCTCCCGCCCGCCGTCCTCCCGCCCGCCGTCCTCCCGTCCGCCGTCCTCCCGTCCGCCGTCCTCCCGCCCGCCGTCCTCCCGTCCGCCGTCCTCCCGCCCGCCGTCCTCCCGCCCGCCGTCCTCCCGTCCGCCGTCCTCCCGTCCGCCGTCCTCCCGTCCGCCGTCCTCCCGTCCGCCGTCCTCCCGTCCGCCGTCCTCCCGTCCGCCGTCCTCCACCGTGCGCTCACCGTCTTGCCGCTCCCCCACTCCGCCGCCGCTACCTTTGAAGAGCCCCCCCTCCCGCGCGCCTCTTTCGCCGCGCCGCCGAGAGCCCTTCTGGCGCTCCAGAGCTGCTTCAGTCGTAAATGGCTAACAGGCGGCGGCGGCGTTGGCGGGACTGGAGCGGGGCTGGAGCGGGGCGGGGAGGGGCGGGGCGGTGGCCGGCGGGTGACAAGCGGGCGGCGTCCGAGGGAGGGAAGATCGACGGAAGGAGGGTCTGAGGTGGACACTGTGGCGGAGAGTAGGAAGGTGTGAGAGCACAGGGGCTTAGGGAGAAAGGGTTGTGATGCCCTGAAGGCAGGTGGACGAGACACCAGACTGACAAGGAAAGGAGAGGGAAGAGAATGTTGTGGAGTGGATCGGTAAGAGAGAGCGTGCTGGTAGAAGAAAACTCGACGCGAACAAAAGTGATCGGGGATCGGGGATGGTAGGGAAGTAGAAGAGCGATGAAAAAGACGGAGAGTAAAGGGGTGTGAGATAAAAGTAGAGAGTTGGGCAAGTGAGGATGTAATTGTCCAGGTGAACATAGCAGAGTATCCTGGTACAGTTGTCCATGTAGCGTAGTAGCGGGGAAGAGAACGTGAGTGGGAGGAGAACGAGGCGGGAGGACGACGACGTTACAGGGAAGGACGAGGCCAGCAGAGAGGACGAGGGAACAGAGGATGACTTTTCGGGGACGAAGGTGAGGTAATACGTGAGGAAGAAGAAAGAGGGGCGAATGGGGCAGGGAGGAGGGCGGGGAGAAGGAGAAAGCGGGTAGAAGATCGGGACCGGGTTGATGACGACCGGGTAGGAGCGGGTGAGAGCGGGATGGGGAGGAGGACTAGGTGTGAGGACGACGAAATTATAGGGGAGGATGAGACCAGCAGGGACGAGGAGAGAAGAGAGGAGGGAATACAGGACGACTTGCTGAAGAGGACGAGGAAGTTGAGAGGATGACGAAAAAAGGAAAGATGGGACAGGGAGGAGGACGGGCCGAGGAGGGGCGGGGCGGGGAGGAGGACGGGGCGGGAAGGAGGACGGGGAGGGGATAGGACGGGGCGGGGAGGAGGACGGGGCGGGGAGGATGGGGCGAAGAAGAGGACGGGGCGGGGAGGACGACGGGGCTGGTGGAGTACGGGACGGATGGAGGACGGGGCAGGGAGGTGGACGGGGTAGGGTGGTGGATGGGGCAGGGAGGAGGACGCGGAGTGGAGCAGGACCTGCTGGGGAGGGAAACGGGGCGGGGATGATGAGCAGAGTAGGGCCAGGTGTGACAACTGGGTGGGGAGAAGGACGAGCAGGAGTAGGATGGAAAGGAGGACGGGGTGGGGACGGAGCTGGGAGGAGGTCGTGTCCAGACAGGCAGAGGGGGGCGCTACCGAACGGAGCGGGCGCGGGCGAGGCGTTCCGCAGGGCAGCGAATGGCGAGCCCGGCGCTGTGCGGCGCCGTCCTCCGAAGAATGCTGAATGCCCCCTAACAAGCGGCGCGTGGCGCGGGGCGGCGCGGCTGAATGGCCGGGGGCTTACTTGGCGGAGGCGGAGTCTTCGGGGCGGCGCAGATCGCCCGCTGGCGAAGCGCTCGTGCTTTCCGGTCTCTCAACGCGGCGACGCCACGCCACGCCACGTCACACCACCTGCGCTCTCCAAGCCCCCTGTGACACTGCCAAAGCGGACACTGCTAAAGCGGACACTGCCAAAGCGGATTCAGTGCCTTGTCAAGTCTTGCAGGCTAGTTACTCGACCTTCTGCCTTTTGTCTAATGTACTTTTGCCTAAGGTATTTTTCTAATGCGTTTGCCCCGTGTTGTTTTTATTTAGTTGGTCTCTTCTGAGATAAAATTCTTTATGATCACTGTGTAAAAATGTACGGCCTTTCCGCTATTTTGTAATGGGTGCTTTGCAATAAAAAATAAAACAATTGTTGTGCATTGAAATGGTATACTACAAATTTGTGAATTCCATTCAAATGTGATGCATTGCGTACGATAAGGAGTTTGGTTATCTTATTTTTGTTCCAGCCAGTTCAAAACTCTCCTATATATTTGTTTTAACAGTTGTTATCTAATTCGATGCTATAAGAACATGTCCATTACTAGCCCTGCACACGGGCTATATTGGTGGGCATTTTCAAAATTAGGCACCTCTTTGGCGCCCTAGTGTAACTTCTACTGAATTTTTTTCTAATAGTCAATTTTAAATTCGCAATAATAAGTATTTAGTTAGTGTGTTCACACGTGTATCACTATAATTATATCAGTAAATATATCAGCTCGCAAGCGCTTTGGTGTCTAGTGTACAATGGTTGAATAAGTGTTCCATCGGGACGAAAAGGGTAACAGGCTGTCGGGTGAATAGAAGCCCCAGGAAAACAAATTAGTAACTTTCCTACAGCACCCGACAACACTTTAAATTAGAATTCCTTTGCTGGGAAAATAGTTCGGGAAATAAAAAACCGTCTCAACGACTCAAATTTACCGGCCAAATCCTTCTCTATTCAATTCATTGTAATTTGAAATCTAAAACAAGGAAAGTTTGAGTTCATCACAAACAGCACATTCTTTCTCGCGTTTATTGTAGAGGTCACTAATATTATAATATTGTAACATCTATCATATTAAAAGTTTGCGCATCTCTTGAAAAGCTCTAAACGGTAAGTACGCCTGATAGATCCGAAAAAATTTAAGCTTCAGTGTGAATTGAAAATATTTTATGTACCTTTCCTGCATTCATAAACGATGTTAAAATACTGATTTACATACATATATAACGATTTCACATCCATACAACTTAGCTGCAAGATCTCTGAAAGTGGTTATGAACGAGAGAAAAATGATTTTAATTGTTTAAGAGTTAAAACGTTTAAAAATAAAACTCACAGAGGATCGTGGGAGCGTAATGTTCAGGACACACGTATCCCAACCTGAAGGACCCGGGTTTAAACCTCAAAAAGCTACGCAATTTTACTCGGCTGTGACCTATTCAGGACGCTCCTGAGATCCACTCAGCCTCCTTTAGAAATGAGTACCAATATAGGCTTTATTAACAGTAAATATTGGGAAATACGCATATGAAGCACAGCGCTTACCAAACCATCTTCTCTCACTTCTAGAAAAGCACATAAGGTCTGAGACTCCTTAATTAACAAAGGGCTCTGAAAATTGGAGAAACAAATGCTAAAAGTCTAGTATAGAAAAGATTCCTAACCTCCTGTAACCCTGAGCAGTACGTAATTGTACCTGGTTCCTGCAGTACGTAATTGTACAAAGAGCACAAAAAGTAAGTCACAGTAATGTAATGCTTTAATGAGAAATAGGCAACATTCCATCAGAGCAATCCCGCATATTCTTCTCTAACAACAATTAAAATAAATTTGATATTGTAAAAAAAGTAACGAAATAGTGTAAACGGGAAAAGCGTTTAATAACTCTATACTGTCTACTGTTCGCTCTATACATTGGTGTGTACTACTCGCGCAACTTTTCTTGAACGATGGATTGAAGAAATGGGGGGAAGGAGTGGGGGTATTAGTTACAAATTCGGCCACTAGAATATTTACAGTAATGCCAACCTCTGGAACATCAAAGTCAAACCTGCTACGTGTGCGGCCAGGTCATCGCTCTGGTTAGGCAACAGCAGGGACACTAGATAAAAGTTTTAGGTGCCTCCCTTAAAGGACCT
Source organism: Teleogryllus occipitalis (assembly GCA_011170035.1). Taxonomy (NCBI): domain Eukaryota; kingdom Metazoa; phylum Arthropoda; class Insecta; order Orthoptera; family Gryllidae; genus Teleogryllus; species Teleogryllus occipitalis. Next base: position 85,741 of record BLKR01004079.1, on the reverse strand, counting down.
GAACCTACCTTAGTCATTTCTTTAGATAATGGTAATAAGGCTAAACAGAAATTATCGACTATGAAAGGAACTAGCTTTGACTGGCTTCTGTTTCGCACCAATGAAGTTTTAATTCTTGGAATGTTTTCATCAGTGCTCGATGCGAGCTTTTGCCTTCAATTGTTTATTGCTCAAGGGAGGGGGAAGCAAGGTCATAATTCAAGAAAAGTTGCGCGAGTAGTATGTAACCGTACATTTATAATCTATCTATATTCCAAGCCGTTTATTTAATTACACAACGAAAACAACAACAAATAATATAAAAAAGTATTTTTTCACTTTTGGGATACTTTTAGCAATATGCACAGTAGTATCCTCTTTCGTGGCATGGGTCGTTTCTCTTTCGTGGCGTGGACCGCAGCGCAAGAGAACGCCTTCCGCTTGCATGCAGAGCGTGTTGCTTCCTCCCGCCGGGATCTCCGCGGTTTGCCGCGAGCGCAAACGGCGCGCTTTCCGCCGAGAGCGCTGCGAGCGGGCGGGGCGGGGCGGGGCGGGGCGGGGCGGGGCGGGGCGGGGCGGGGCGGGGCGGGGCGGGGCGGGGCGGGGCGGGGCGGGGCGGGGCGGGGCGGGGCGGGGCGGGGCGGGGCGGGCGGGTCTCTCAGGGAATCGAACTGCGAAACGTATCGAATGCGTGGGCGGACGCGGTAACGACAGGCACAACCCACCTCGTTAAAGAAAATCTTTACTCCGTTTACCGAGAGCGGACGCAAAAAGGCTCGTTCGGAAAAGGGCGCGGAAGGCGATAACCCTAACAGTGAGGGCGCCAGGGCGACCCCACGCCCAAAGCTGGGCGCCTGTTGAGAGAGGGCGGGGACTTCGATGGAGTCGTTTTCCATTCTGCGTTGGTTCTCGGCCGCTTGAACCGACAAGTGAACGGCTGCGACGATTCGAATGAATCACGAACGATGAAGAGAAATGTGTTTATAAATCAAGCGTTTATTAAAGTGATATCAAATTTCTTTATCAGTTATAGCTAATTTCATATTTAGTAAGACAACATACGATCCCTCTTTTTATTGCGTAGATGACAGGTTTACAATAATCTCCGTAAATAATGGAAAGTTTGCGTTAACATATTTATTCTTATTTTTAGCGTTAACATATTTATTCTCATCAATAGAATGAAGATAAATTCGGATTAATGCAAAATAGTTTTACGCGCAGTAGAATTAAAGGGACAGATAAGTATTTGCGTGCAGGCAAGATAATTCTTCAGGTAACAAGTTGTAAATATCTGGGGATGCTAATTAATGAACGACTTGAATGGGGGGAGCATGTCAACTTTACTATTGGGAAGGCATGGAAATCTTTACACTTTGTAATGCGAGTGTTAAGGAAGGGAAGCAGTAAATCAAGATAACTAACATAAACAACCATTGTGCGTCCGGTGTTAAGAGTACGTAGCAGCGTGTTGGGATCCATACAGTTCGGCCAAATAAACTCCATCGAAAGAGTTCAGAAAGTAGCAGCAAAATTTGTTAAAAGGGCAAATTCGTTGTAAAATATTTCCAATGAAGTATCGTCATGGAAATCTTTGACGAGCCGTCGGGAAAAAGCAAGGTTGTGTATATTTTACAAAGCGTTAGGGAAAAATCAGGCATGGAGGGAAATTCAGGAAAGAATACATGAACCCGTCTACTTAGCACGTCACGACCATATTAGGAAAATACGTCCAAGGAAACAGATAACTGATGTTGGAAAATACTCTTTTGTAAATAGACCTATTGAGTTATGGAATACCTTGCCTCCAGCACTAATGGAGACTTTTCTTGGAAACATTAACACTTTTAGGTTAAGATTAATTTCTAATAATAGTGTAAGCGATAGGATCAGTAGTCTGTGAAGGGCCTCTACATTTATTAGGAATGCCTTAAATGAAGTAATTTTGTTCTGTTTATTGAATTGTATGTATTTTTAGTCTTCATTATTATATTATGGTATTATATGTAAAGTCGGTGTAAAGAATTTGCCACTGGGCTTAATGCCCAAAGCAAATTAAATTATCTATCTTTCTTATCTATTACTTAAAACAACGTTTCGACAAATTCTTTATGTTTTCAAGTTCTTATTTAATTAGAATGCTGACGGAAGCTACTCTGCTGCACGTGAGATGTCACGTCGTAGGCTCAGGCTCCAACGTTTCGGCCGCCATTCTGCGATCTTCTTCCGGGCGAAATACGCGGAGATGGAGAGCGCACGAGTCAAGTGGTGTCTGCATTAGTACACACGCCCGCATTAGTAGGCCTGCCATAGTACATTAGTACACACAGGTCTAGGTTCCCCTCTACCCATCAGCCAGTTGGTCGGGCGATTGGCCAATGAGGAGGCAGCATAGCCAATCTGGGAACGGAGCCCTCGAGCGGGGTGGGAGAAGGCGCTCCGTCCACGGTCGGACGTCATGGAGTAGCAGGAACATGTATTTTACAGCCACTGGGTGTCGTGGTAAAATAAATGTTTCCAGACCTCGTGGAGACGTAGATCTTGGTCGGAATTGAGTTTTTGGGGGTGTTTGAGAATTTCCACATACTCTTTTATCCTCCTTGGTCCCCAGCAGTCTTCTGTGACTTGGAGGCGGGTGTTATCAAAAATAATGGTGTGGCCAGTTCTCTATGCGCGGAGGACTATGACTGATTTATTAGTATTATTATGCTTGTAATGGCGATTGTGTTCATGGAGGCGTTCCTCAAGGTCTCGTCTCGGCGATTCAACTGTCCCGTCCCATCTTGCCAATGTAACTGTGACCGCAGCTGCATGGGATCTCATAAATCTCTGATGATATAACTGGAGGGACGCGGTCTTTAATGTGTAGACCGAAGACTTTGCCCGAGTTATTTTATGAGCTTAGTAGGTGGTATTTATTGAAACGGCTCAAACGCTTTCCAACTTTATCACTAACACCTTGTATATATGGTAGAATGACCATCTTGCGGTTGTCATCGTCACTAGAAGTGATGATTTTAGCAGTGCTAGAGGTATTCGCTGCCTATCATACAGCTTGGTTGTCATCGTTAGTACTGTATAGGTTAGCTCAAAATCTGCCCTTATGGAGCTTAAAAATTATCACAAACTCTAGTTGCTCGGATTTCTAGACTTTTCATCCCCCCGTTTAATTGTCAAGTAATGGTGTGAGAGCATGTAGGTAGCGGTGGTTGGTATGAGTAGATTTCCGGTAAACACTACGCCCTAGACTGCTGTTAGCTTTCCGATTCACCAGCACATAAAAAAAGGCAATTTCCTTTGTTTTTCACCTCCACCGCCATAGTACATTTAAATTTCGAGTGTGTGTTATGAAGGTGAAAGAAGAAGTCAGCTAAAGCGTGAGGGTGTGAAGGCCACACTACTAGGGTATCGTCGAGTTCTGGAGCCCTGGTACTGGTTTAAGCGGGCACTCCCCAGTGCTTTTGTTTAGGAAGCTTTCATGAGTAAGTTTTCCATCACAGGAGACAGTGGAGAATCCATGGCCGTCTCTTTTACTTGGGCATAGAGTTGTTCACGGTAGGAAATAGTTGCATACGCAACGAACTTTGCTCGCGAGGGTTCACAAAGGAATGGGCCTACTTAGCGGAGTTCTGCCTCACGTCAAGTAACAGTTTTAAAAAACACCATTTTTTATACAACTGTCTTCTCCAAAGCATGCAAAATATTTGCATTGTTCTACGAAGCTGGTGAATTTAACATTTCGAAGAACGTTTAAAAATATTATTGAATATTGCTATGTGTACTGTTAATATTAGCATTTATACAGCATAATATACATAACGTAGAGATTCATACCAGAAAAAAAAAACGCTCAGGATCAGTGTGTTGTCTTCAATTCTTTATATAGTATTTTTAATGAATATTATATTCATTATTAAGTCATTTCCGGTAGCTACAAGTTTGAAACTAGATATTTTCTTATTTATGTTGCATCATTGTAAGAATTAAAACATTGTGCAATATTATGTCTTGCGTTTTATTAGGTAAATTGTAGAGAAATAATTTGAATTGAAATTGAAATAATTTTTGAAATAGAATGCAGTTTTATAGTAATGTAATGAACCGGATCCAGCACTTCTTCGCTTCCTTTTAATAAATCCTATAATTAATGAAGATTTTCTAGAAAATGTTTAGAGGAATTGAAAGAAAGAAACTAATCTTGGCTTACTTTTCATATTTCATGTTTTTATTTTGATACCAATCCCGAAAAAAGTGGTGAACGGTTCAACGCAAATACCTAATAACAGAAAACAGTTTAAAAATACCAAGACAATAGAAAATGTTTCTCTTCAATATGAATACTACGATGAATAATATGATTTCGTATGAGCATATTCTTTCTGTCTCATAAATATCCGTTTGCTAAGTTTCTTATTGCGTGATTATTCAATAGCAAAATTACCCATGTGCTACAAATTTCTCGTCAAGTAAACACAAATATTTATATTTTATTATCTTTAAATGCCCATAATTAACAAAATATCAATTCACAGAATTCATGCTAAATAATCCCTTTATATTACAGAAAACCACTAAATTTCGAATTTTGAGACTGAAACAGACGAATTTGAAAGAGACTGATACAGAAAAATCAGTAAGAATATTATATAAATTGTTGAAATTTTATTGTTGTTGAAGAGTAGCCTACTTAATTTCATACGAGACGGTTTCAAAGTTTTTTATAACTAAACTGTCATGTCAATTTCTAATATGAAAAACCCTGAAAGACATTCTTGTCGAACAAGCAGAAATAAATTACAAAAAGTCTTATACACTAATACTCGGATCCGCAAAGCAGCGAATGGATTTTTTGAAACTTTTATCATTCAGATGGATATTTCTTAATAGTACTTTTTTTTAAATTACTTGATTTGAAATTACACATACATCATTCACAAATAGTTTTATATATAAAATACACACGAGGAGCGCACAAATGCACGTTCAGAGCCTATCCATTTTAATTCATAAATCTAGAAAATACAAACAATTGCCCTATTGTTAATTATCAGCGGGAAATGTTTCAAGCTTCAATATCGCCGTGGGCATTGTTATTTGTCCCTTGTCTTTCATGTATGTGTGTTGTCGTGGAAGGCCTTGAGAGTCTACTGATGATTGATGGAGGAACCAGCAAGAGTGTCTAGCGTAAAGGTTAATGTGTATCCCCATGAGGGACAGAATGGGTACGCCGAGCGGATACTCGAAATAGACATCCCCTGAATCTGTAAAAAGCCCAGGGAAAAAATGAATGATGTATTCATTGCCAAAGTTGCAAAAAACTATTCTGACACTTTTGCGGATCGTACTAAACGGATGATATTAAATAGCAATTAGGGTAATTTTTCTATGCAAATTTAGTTCTAGCTTTGCCAGCCACTTTACACTACAGCCTTTTCGTTCAGATTTAATTCAAGTGGCAAATACTTTGTTTTAATTGATGGTTTCATCCTCGATGTAGATTTGATAATCCACGTTTATTATTTAATTTGCCCAAAGCAAAAGAGTTAGAAGGGGACAACTACATGGGCTTGTCTCCGGCATCATCGTGAAAGCACAAAGAAATTAATATATCTGACACTTACCACGCAAACACATACTCGTTATATTTTTAATCCTCTCTACTTTTTGGTATCAAGCTTTTGTTTTCGAATACCACTCTACAGTTATTTAACCTATAATTATGACTAAACTAATAGTGTTGAAACTTAAATTTTTCTCAGTCTCAAATATGTCACCTTAGGTTTTCATTGATTAATAATTCTGGGCGCGTCAACTGCTAAGGTTAATCCCGTAAGTGTGGTGTATGTTTTTCTCGGGCGGTATTGGTGATCTTCGCCCGCTGGATGGTGACATCCGGTGCCAACCTACCGTCGGCTGGCGCGGTTTTCCCTAGTCAGGCATCTCCCACCAGCGGGGCACCGACCCGACCGGGACAAGCCCTAAGTTCCCGACATGTGTGGTAGTGTAGTGCGTGTGTGTGTATACAAAGGGTGAGGATAGTAAAAGGAAGAGGAAGGAAAGATCGAGAGCCGTTTGTGTCCTGTTTGTTAAGGTTCTGCTCTCACATTCGCCTGGTCTTGTTCGGAGAAATCGTGGAAAACTACCGAACAGAGCAGCTACCCGCTAGAATTCCTCCAGATAGTGACCGAATATGACCTAGCTACCAATGTAGTGACTAAAATCCTGCCACCATCGGGACTCGAACCTAGGAGCTCCCAGTCAGTGACAGTTGATACCCTGAGCCACCTTTCCCAGTATCTAGTTAGGTTTCGAGGATTCAAGAGGCATTCCTTCTAGTACCACTATCTACGCCTTTCTGTCGCTGTCTACGCTGATTTCACATTCATATATAACAATTTCACATCACTACAACTTGGCTGCAAGATCTCTAAAAGTAGATATGAACGAGAGCAAAATTATTTTAAATGTTCGAGTTAAAATGTTTAAAAATAAAAGTCGCAGAGAGTCGTGGTTGTGTAGTGTTTAGGACACACGTTTCCTAACCTCAGGGACCTGGGTTTAAAACTCAAAAAAGCTAGGGATTTTTAGCGGGCTGTGTCCTATTTAGGACGATCCTGAGGTCCACTAAGCCTCCTCTGGAAATGAGTACCAATACGGTGACATCAGTAGATGCTCTGAGCCACCTCTCCTGGTGTCTCGTCAGTTTTCGTGGGTTCAAGAGGCATTCCTTCTAGCGCCGCTGTCTACGCCTTTCTTCCGTCGAGCAGAGGGGCAGGGGGTGGGGAGGGCGTAACCATTGAGCGTGGCTCCTGCAGAGAGCGTGCGGTGCGGCATCTAACGGCTGCGAGTGCGTGGGAGGAATTCTGCAGACCCACTTCCCACAGACCGCCGCCCCTTTCTGAAAGCGCCCTCGCTTCGCTGTAGCTTTGCAGCTACTCCCAAGCGTTTCAAATGTCTCGTCCTTTCGGTGCCTTTGCTACAAAATAACAAAATATACGCTGTCTTGTAAATGCGAATCCACAAAGTGCCGAGAGTTGTGGCCGGGGAATTACTAGCTCCATGTTATGACAAACCATCTCTCTAAAGTCGCGTTGTTAGACGATTTTTTGCAATCGTCAATGATTTTCGTCTGTTGAAATTATGTGTTGCACTGTGCTATTACTAAATTTTGCTTTATCATCGTGATAGATTTGTACAGATTTACTTTCGTCTTGTGTACCTGAACCAACATCCAAATGTCCTGGTCATCAATTTTCTGGACAATAGTGAGAACGACTTGAATGACTCAAGAGACATGACATCTTAGACTTGCCATTCCGATCTAAATAATTATGTATCAGATACTCTGTGCCTTGTTGAATGTCCTTATGTTCATTATCGAGAACCAATTTACTGTATGTTTATATTATGAAAACAAATTGTGAATTAGGAACATATAAAACGAAATAAAATATTTTCACCTCAAATAATATTTTTTTGGTTAAAACACAATTGATTTCATTAATATTTTCGAAAAAATTCGAGTTTTCAGTCATCACAAATTGCCTTTACAGCTGCAATATTACAAGTCAGGTCGTCTTCTCTATGAGTTCTTTTCTATGATTACATGTCTGGTTTTCTTCCAATCTCCGTGCACTTCCAAGTGGTGCGAGATCATCACTTGAGTTTGTTCTAAGAGGTGTGGAGTTCTATGAGTCACTCCAAGCACTGCTACTGCCGCCGCCGCCGCCGCCGCCGCCGCCACCATCACCGCCACCACCATCACCGCCACCACCATCACCGCCACCCCCCACCACCACAGCCTCCGTTACTGGCGCCCTGAACTCCTCCCACCCCCTACCACTGCCGCCATCATCGTTTCGGCCGCCGCTCTTTACCGTCGCCACCGCAATCACCACCACCGTCACCATTACCGCCGCACTCACCATCACCTCTGCCTCCATTTTTACCTGCCTCCTCCTGCTGCCACCGTCACTTCCGCCTTCGCCGCTTCCACACAACTCCATCGTCCCACCAAGAGCAGTAGCTCAGTGCATCAATTGATGTCGCTGCAGCGCCTCTGACCGGGAGGTCCTAGTTTTGATTCCTCACGGCGGCAGGATTTTTGACACTAGCTTTTCTGCTAGATTGAATTCAGTCGCTGTCTGGAGAAGAATTCTAGAGGCCAACTGCTCTGATCGGTAGTTTTCCGTGGTTTCTCTGATCAACACCAGGCGAATGCCGGTGCAGTACCCTACCAAACGGGCCACGGACCGCGCGCGATCTGTCCTTCCTCTTCCTTGTCCTATCCTTTCCTCTTAAATATACACTTACACTAACATGCACTATACTATCACATATTCCGGGAGACCGGTCGGGAGCTTAGAGCTTGACCCGGCTGGGGCGGTGCCTTGCTTGTGGGAGAGTCCTGGTTAGGGGAAAACCCACTAGCCGACGGTAGGTCGGCGCCGGATCTCGCCATCAAGTGAGGGAAAATCACCGCCATCTCCCGAGAAAAAACATTCACTACACTAACGGGACTAATGACCTAGTTGACGCGCCCAGAAACACGAAAAAATCAATCCATCATCACCATTGCTGCCGCACTCACCATAACCTCCGCCTCCACTTCTCCCTCCCTCCTCCTGCTGCCACCGTCACTTCCGCCTTCGCCGCTTCCACACAACTCCACGGCCGCCTTCCACGCCGCGAAACCTGTCGCGAGCGCTTGAGGCGCAAAGGGAATCCGGGAGTGGCCGCGCCGCCAGATCCATTACGGCGACGCCCATTCCCCGCGCGCGCCCCTGAATATATCATGTGGCGGCTTGCGAACAGGAAATCGTCTTGACACTCGCAGTTGTACTCATGATCGATACATTTAACACCTTCGGCTTAAACAGTTGACGTAATGTTTCTATTTAATTATGTCGTCTTTAATCAACAAATTTTCTGAGAATATTTATCATGAATTGTTTCCTACGTTTCTTCTGCATGTTTTCCGTCTTGTTCATAGCTCAATGTAGTAAATTCTGATGAACAGATATGCCTTCTCCTTTGGTATACGGTCATCAGACACATGAATACGAAAAGTACATATACGTTTTTGACCTACATTGAAAAAGATATTGTAATACCTGAAAAATTCTAGAAAAATTAGTTTTTCGAAACGTCTACTTTTTCTGCGGTATATCCAGATACAAACCCACAGTCCATTAAGAAAAATCTGTGAATCGTTTTGCTTTACTTTACTATTTTAGAGTGTTATTGAGATTAGCAAAAAATTCGAGAATTTGAAACAGACTTCAATGAAAGAGTTGCTAGGAAAACTACTTCAAGCAAGGAAATATTTTTGAATTTCGTTTATAAATAGATGCACTCACAGCTACATAAAAGATGGAAATAACTGGGGACGAGATCTAGACTACACAGTGGCTCGACTCACAGTAATCTTCCAAAGTAGTTCCGATGACAGGTATTCGACCATTCACCATGAAGTCCGGATCTAGCCACCAAGCATTTTACATATTTCCTTACACCTCAAGAAATTCCTGTCCAGTCGGCATTACACGTATCATAGAGACGCAGCCTTCCAAGAGGTGTCAAACACAGGTGTGTATTCCACGCGGCATGCTTCTACGACACAGTGAGAGAAATATTCATCCCCCCTTGCGACATAAGTCTCAATTATGGTTCTGATATGTGAAAAAATAATGTAATGCATACTGTGTATTCTACAATATAGCTTTCTTTTGTTAATAATTTAGACAACGTATTTTATGGATGAGTCTCGTACTCACGAAGCTCTTTCTCCTACCACAGCTGAATATCCACCAGGAAAGAAAGAAGAAAGTCACTCGGCTTGTTGAGAAGGTACAGCAGTTTCTACAGAAATTTGAGTTTCTTGGCGCGGTAAGTCAGACTACAATACCAATTAAAAAGCGTTGTAGGGCCTTATAATCAGAAAGTAGATGAGTTAACAATCGAGTCATGTTATTCAACACAATGGGATATATATTTGACACTGTATTACATCTTCAGATAGTTCTCTATATTCGATAGGGAGCACAGATATTCAGAAACGCTGGATGTTGGCTTACAGTAATAAGCTATTTTCACTCTTAAGACAATAAATTACATAGTGCGGAATGTTCGCACGGAACCAACTAGTCGTACTTTCGTGAATCACCAACGTTTGAGAGCCACGGTCGTTGCTGCATTGAACCATCTTCACTTCAACTACTTGAGTGAGTCGCCCTGGTAATGGCGTATTTGATCCTCCATGTCCCCGCTCCCACGACATCAGTGGCCAAGCTCCGATTGTATGGGTGAGCAGGGAGGGCTGTGCTGCAGGTGCCGCGGAGCTCACGTCCCGTTGGGGACATCGGGGCGAGGGGCGCATGTGCGAAGGGTTGGGGAATGGGTGGGCGGAGTGGACGCCCCTCTTAGGGGGGCTGAGAAACGATTTTGGTTTCAGCGCCAATGATAGTATCTAGTAAAGTGTACAAAACGCAGGACATTAACAATTGGATTTTCGTTTGTTTCATCTTCTGTCTTTTTTATTTTGGTGTCGACATAATAAGGTTTACTAATTTAATAATGATCATTACGTATCTCAGGTTGCATATCACACTATGGCTTTAAAATTGTAAAAATTTGATGTTTTAATGAGGTTTAAAGTGAGGTCGAATAAAGTCATAATCGGAATTTGTGTGTGATCCTTCGGTGATTCCTTAATGATATCTACAACAGAACATAAATGAGAAAGCGTGTATGTTACGTTCACGATGTGTCACGGGCAGCAGTAATTCAACTCAAGTGAGAGGGAACACGAAAATATGAGTAGTGCTGAAACTGACGTATCGGAATGGGATGTGGAATGGTGGGCATCGAGTGCCATTGCTGCAAAGTGCTCGTGAGTGGATTGATTGTTCCAATGTGAAACGCCGGACTTAAGGCTGAAGAGCTGTGGAGTCTGTAGGAAAGGTCCAATTATCTGAGGCAGCAGTACTTGAGAGGACAGAGCCATTAGGATTCGGAGGGTACAGGTGCGAGGGAAATCTCCCTTCCGCCAGGGCGAGGGCGAGGGCGAGGGCGAGGGCGAGGGCGAGGGCGAGGGCGAGGCCATCGAGCGGGGGCAACGGATGGGAGAGAGTCGATTGGGCGCCTGGGGTGACTTCACCTGTTCAGGCACGTTCCTGACACGCTAGCGTCACGCGTCGGCTTCCTCCGCCCCCGCCCCGCCCCCCGCGACCGCTTCCCTCGCTGTCCTGCCGTCCACTCCCCCTTGGCGGCTCTCATGCCGTAGTCGGCAGTAGCCGTGCCCTCAACAGTCGGGATCTCCTCGCTCCAACTCCACCACGCTCGCTCCTCTCTGCCCCCTTGCCTCGTCTACTCCTCGACCCGTCTTCTCCACATGACGTCTTCTCTTCACCCGCCATCCCCTCACCCCACCGTCCCCTGGCCCCGCCATCCCCTGTCCCCGCGGTCCTCTCGTCCTACCGTCTCCTCACCCTGCCATCCCCTCAATCCGCCATCCTCTCGCCCTGCCGTCCCCTCAGCCCGCCGTCCCCTCAGCCCGCCGTCCCCTCAGCCCGCCGTCCCCTCAGCCCGCCGTCGCCTCAGCCCGCCGTCGCCTCAGCCCGCCGCCTCAGCCCGCCGCCTCAGCCCGCCGTCCCCTCAGCCCGCCGTCCCCTCAGCCCGCCGTCCCCTCAGCCCGCCGTCCCCTCAGCCCGCCGTCCCCTCAGCCCGCCGTCGCCTCAGCCCGCCGTCGCCTCAGCCCGCCGTCGCCTCAGCCCGCCGTCCCCTCAGCCCGCCGTCCCCTCAGCCCGCCGTCCCCTCAGCCCGCCGTCCCCTCAGCCCGCCGTCCCCTCAGCCCAATCCCGCCCATCACCCCAAACCGTCCCCTCCCCGAAACCTCTCCTCGCCCCACCGTTCCTTGGGCCCATTCCCGCGTCTTTTTCGCCCTTCTCGCTCTGGCCACACTCCGCTTTCGCTCTCAGTCATCACCCTGCTCTCGCCCTACCTGGGCCTCGCTCTCCCCATCCTCGTCTTGCCCTCGCCCCCTACGCTTTCTTTGTCCCCCAAGCTACACCCCCGGCCCTCGCCATGCCCAATTCGACTCCAACGCCCGCCACCCTCTTCTTTTACCTTCCCCGCTTCCGTCTCCCATGCCACACCGGTCACATCCGCACCGCCCTCCTCCTACCGCTGACCCAAGTTTCTCCGCTGCCCATGCCGTGTAACTTATCGTATACACTTACATGTTACCCCACATATTTATTAATGTTTGTAAATATATAATGAACAACTTTTCTTCATATGTTTAGCGTTCCAATAGTGACGTTGAAGTTTACGTAGAACTGGATAACTAGGAGACATAGAAATTGATGTACGAAAGAATGAATTGTAATAAAGTGTTTGAAAAGAATGTACGTAAGGTGTTTAAAAAAGTGTAAGGAAGTATGCATTAAATGGAATGCACGGACGTTACAATATAAAATTGGAGACCACAGCGAGACATTGTAACTGAGCGTTACAGCCGTCTCCCAGCCCACCCAGACGCCCACCACCCTCTCCCCGTCCCCCATCCCCCGCCCCCGCCGCCGCGGGTTGTCACTCGCGAGGTCCCCCGGGGCGGCGCCGGGCGGGGCGGGGCGGGTCGGATCGCTGGTGACGGCGCTGTTATGACGCGGCGCGCGCGGGACGTGCCGCCGAGGGCGCTCCCTGGGGGCGGCAGCGCGCGCCCGTGCTCGCGCCGAACGCCGCGTCGCGTCGTCCCACGCAGCGGGGAGCGCCACGAGGTAACGAAGGCGGATGTGGGAGGCCAGGTGTGGTGGTGGAGAGGAAGCGGGGCCTGCAGGAGGTGGTGACGGAAGGTACCGAATGGAGCAGGACGTGGTGAGGGTGTTTCGACGGGGAGAGAAATGACTAGTGGCTGAGTAGTGAATGAGGGAGTTCCTAACATTGTGGGGGTTGTTGGAATTAGGGGCATTTTGGGGACGGAGGGTGATTTTGGGGACGGAGGGTGATTTTGGGGACGGAGGGTGATTTTGGGGTCGGAGGGTGATTTTGGGGACGGGGGTGATTTTGGGGTCGGAGGGTGATTTTGGGGACGGAGGGTGATTTGGGAACGGAGGGTGATTTTGGGAACGGAGGGTGATTTGGAACGGAGGGGGGATTTTGGGAACGGAGGGGGATTTTGGGAACGGAGGGGGATTTTGGGAACGGAGGGGGATTTTGGGAACGGAGGGGGATTTTGGGAACGGAGGGGGATTTTGGGAACGGAGGGGGATTTTGCGAACGGAGGGGGATTTTGCGAACGGAGGGGGATTTTGCGAACGGATGGGGATTTTGGAAACGGATGGGGATTTTGGAAACGGATGGGGATTTTGGGAACGGATGGGGATTTTGGGAACGAAGCGGGATTTTGGGAACGGAGGGGGATTTTGGGAACGGAGGGGGATTTTGGGGCTGGACGGGGGTTTTCGGGCCGGACGGAGATTTTGGGGCCGGGCGGGGATTTTGGGGCCGGGCGGGGATTTTGGGGACGGAGAGGGATTTTCGAGACAGAGAAGGATTTGTGGACGGTCGCTTAATTTTGGGGACGGAGGGGAATTTTGATAACGGAGGGTAATTTTGATGACAGAGGGGAGTTTTGGGGACGAAAGGTTGGTTGCTAGAAAGGTGGGGAGTGACTGGGACTGGGGGTTTCATTTCTAGGACGGTTGCTGTTCGTTAGAAAATTTGGGGTTTCTAAGAGGGTAGGGGAATAATGGTAGGAGTGTGCTGGGGTAATGGAAAGTTGCTGAGGGCATTGCGGGGCCGGTGGAGAGTTTTGAGTCGATGGAGATTGCAAGGGATGTATGTGAAAGGAGCGGCGGTGTTCTTCCGTGAAGCAGAGATAGTGGAGATGGCAGTAGTTTTGGTGAGGGCGGTCATTGCGAGGTTACTTAGCAACGGTCAGGACAGTCTTTGGGAATCAGAGAGAACACGATAATTGGATATGAAGATACGGAAGACAGGAAAGTTTGATCCCAGATCCTTTGAAAACATTTGATTAAAATTGCACAAGACAGTCAATTCTGTGTTGTTTTTCAATCTATTTTCCTTTATGATTCATACCGATTTACACTTTCTGGCGATCCCAAAAAGGGCGAAGCACCAAATTTTGTTGATATATTTTTTAATTATAATATTTTTGCTGTTGTTTAAAGAACGACGATTTTTGTGATTTTCTTTCATGAAAGACCGATCATTTACTATCTCTCAGAAGTGCTAGTATAGGTCTGATGAAGGATAAGAATTCATGTGGGATCAGTGTACTTCTGTAACATTGGTAACCATGAATCGAAACAGTGAACACGTAAACTCAAAGATCAAATTTCTATGAAAAGAATTAAATAATTCGAAAAAAGCACTAGGAGTTAAGTTTCGAAAAGTGTTGTAACGTTTCAAAAAGTGAGAAGTGTGTTTTTGTTTTCCCTAATTATTTTGAAGTTCACTTACATTATAGGGATTCCAAGTATTTTACAGGGAGAAAACAGTGATCCAGCAGAAGAAGGGAAATCACTGGATGGGCCATTCATCAGGATAGTTGACCGCGCTCACCACCTGCCCGTCCGATCTAATGCATCACTTGAGATAATTTCATTGATGTCATTACTAATGGTCCCCCAACACGTGCATTTGCTATATTAGAGGTTATTTAATTGTGCGCTGTCGGTGTCTGGCATGTGCATAGAAGAATGATGGATAGATTTGAAAGCAAAATATGTGAGCCTTCATTTACGGCATTTCTGTGGTCGTACATTTGTGGTATTAAATTTATTAGAGTCTTTAATTTTGCTCTTCATCCAACGTTCATGTACATGGTTTAATGGAAATTTCTGAATTTACTGTAATGAATTAAAATGCCGTGTCGTCGCATTAAATTCGAAATTTTGTATGCACTGCTTCCCTTGTTATTGGAAACAATAAAGTAGCCGGGGAAAATAATTTAGTGTGCTTTGTTTGAAGTCTTTAAAATATGTATCTTTACATTTCTGTGTTTTAACAGAGTGGAACGAGTTCTCAATGGAGTCTTTATTTTGAAAGTGACATTTTGAAAGTAATCATTAAAGTTTTGACTTTTATTTCTCATCTCCCTGCATTGCTAAAATTAATTTCAATTTTTTGATCGTATACCTCCTGATAATTTATTATCAGAATACTGTGTTACCTCAATAAATAACATTTTGTTGGTCGCTTACAGGTGTACAAATTTAGTTTAGTCATCCCTTTCAAAATCACCTTATTCATCCATGAATAGTGTAACTCAGAGTAATACCATGGCATCAAAAATATATTTTCCTGCCCGATGTATTCCTTCTGTGATTTAGAATTTTACATATTTATAGATTGGGTAAAATGCAGAACATGGTAACAAGGAATTTAGTAACTGCCATGAGATCAAGGATTGTAATATTAGGAGAAAGAAAAATCATGAATAGTGGCTTATACTGCGTGCTTCCGTTTCTATTAGAAAGTTTACAGAGGCGGAGGGCTCTCCTTGAATTGTTAGACTTCTTTTTCTGAAACATTCACCCTTTGTGGTGACCACCAATGAAAACACAACAAAGGAAGCGCTCTTTTGTTTGTTGGCCAGCAGGGAGTCCATGACTGGAATTGTTTTATAGTAAGGAAATACTTTTACATTAACCGTAGTTCGATAGACCTTTATGTGGTCTATCTAATACAATGGAAACTCCCTATAACTATCTTCTTTATAACGATATATTGAGAGTAATCTCCGCAAATTGTATACATAGTTTCAAACAAAAAAAACAGCGTTTTAGTAATCGAAATTTATCCATATGTCCAAGGATGATTTTTCTCTAAACTAATTATTTCTATTCATTTTTATTTTTAGGTTTTATCTGTAATAATGAGTTGCAAATAAGAGCTTTTAGTGCCGAGTTGTAGGCGGGGATATAACTAAAATGAGGTAGGGGAATAACCGAGATTTGAAAGAATTAAATGAAATGGGTGATGAAACTGAACACACTATTCCTGACAGTAAGAGTGACAGTAACAGAGGAAGAAATTTTTATGTTATAGTTGAATCCCTTTTACTATTCCAGTCTCTCATCTGTTTCTACAAGCTCTTCGGTGAAATATCTTATTTACGTTCATTGGTTCATGAATAAACTAAAGTATAAAATCAATAATCCAACATGCTACGAATGTTGATGAATGCCTATATTTATTTCTTTGTGATTGTATATTAGATTTTTTTGAAAACATCAAAACTTATCAAATGGAACCGAGGTTCCTGAGAAAACAAATTCATAGCACTATCAAAATGTTTTTCATTTCAGGTAAATGACATAATTCTACAAACAAATATTAAAGTCTGAGGATTTCTGTGGTTGGTAATTTACTCTACTAAACTTACTGAATAAACTATACTTTGAACGCGTTTTGTGCACATTAATAAAAAACAATTAAAGAGATTATTCGGGGATAGAAGGATAGCGCACACTTACTTCAGCTATCATTTGAAGGTGCGCGCACTAATGAGGTGTTGATGCAAAATTCTGAAAAATCTTCAATATCTTCGCTCCAGAAACTTGCTTTTACTTATTTGAAGAAAAATCCCACGAACCTGGTAACACTCGTCCCTGCTGGTGTCTCTGCGTCAGTGCGCATATATGAGATCGAGTGGTAATTGTAGAGGGCACTGGGTGGTGAGAGAGGGGGAGGGGGAGAAAGGAGGAAGGGGGAGAGAGAGGGGAGAGGGGAGAGAGGGAGAGGTGGCGATGGTGAGAGCGGTGGGTGGTGGATGGTGGGAGGTGAGAGTGGAGAGGAGGACGAAGGGCAATGGGCGATGAGCAGTAGGTGGGGACGACGAGGGGTGGGCGACGAGGGGTGGGCGACGAGGGGTGGGCGACGAGGGGTGGGCGACGAGGGGTGGCGGTAGGTAGAGGGATTTGCTTGGCCGCAGACCGCTGTTTCCTCGCACTTCATCAGCGATTCTGTTCGCGCCCCAATTGCTAACAACTTCGCGGATTAAATTCACAATCGATTAGCCTACAAAGAAGGGGCCCCTCCCACCTGTGCAGGGGGCGCTGGAAATATCTTACTTCGGGGGCCGTGCACATGAAGCCGCGCATTTGCCTTCTCTTAAATGAACATCGAGAGCACTCCGGTTCATTTCTTGTTTCTCCTGATGAGTATGGCTGAGGAGTTCTCAACATTCTATCTAACGTAATGAATAGCAGAAGTTGCCGATCGTTTAATTCAATTTTCGCACACTTTTTATTCTCAAAACCCCTTCTATAAATAATATGCTCAGGAAATATGACGATTCGACACAGAACTCATTGTACTCATGTTGAATAGAGGGGGGGGGAGTCATCCATCAAATTTAAGACAAACATTTGAATTTGGATGCTGATGCTATGAGAAATTTATTTGCATTAGTTTGTAACTTCCTTTACCCCTAGTTTCTTCATAAGTGGAGTCGAAATATCCTCTTTAGGTTTTGAACTTCAAAATGAGATTTTGTTGGTCGCAGTTTTGCGAGTATTCGTTTCGAACTATTTTGCTATAAAATTCTTTGCATAATCAAAATTTTTTCTTTGCTATGTTGTTCAATATTATTGCACAGGTTCGCTCAAATAATTGCTTTATATTAACAAAGAATTAAATGTGGTGCCTACAAGATGAAAATTGTTCAAGGCATGGATGTTTGACTTTGGCTTTCAGTATCAAGTTATTGTAGGTTTAATAATATTGTTTTAGAATATGCGGAATATTTGCAAGAGTTCAACCACATAAACGTATTACAAATCGATCTGTTGATGGAAAAGCGATAGTGAAAAATACCCGACTCCAAACTGTCAATTTTCCATAAAGTAGAATGGGGATGTAGGTAAGCTTCAGTTTTTGGAGGCAAAACTCTTGAACATGAACTTACGGATAATTTTGAAATCATTAAGTTTGGGGGTTCATTTCTCTAGTTGCCTGAAACATCAGTTGTCATTTTTTTTATTAAAGGATCGAAGTGGAGTGAATTGGCAGGGCATGTAATTCCTTTGTCGCTGGCGTTGCCTGCATTCTACTAAGCTCTACGCAGCGGTCGCACATCAATCCCCAGCGGCTAGCGACTGATAGAGGATTTTGCGTTGTCGGACCTTTCGTCAAAGTAGGGAGAAAACCCTTCTAGGGGGAAAAACTTCTACACGCGTCATCTACGTACGTGCTCTAGCATCAGTAGCCGTGGTGGAAAGACTGTTCGATAGATTGGAAGGACTGTCAACCAAGTTTGGTGCAAACACGCTTCTCGGGGAAATATACTCCGTAGTACCTCTCTTAATAATCTTCCAAGTAAGTGAATCTATGCCTATTGAATTCGGGCGATCAATGCGGCAGTGGTGAGAGCGCTGATATTCTACATCTGGGCACTGACTTTCAAAACCGACCGACTGAGGTGGAATTGTGGACTCAACCACGTAGTCAAAACGGTTTCTTTTCTGGCCTGGCCTTCTTTCCTGTCAATTTCTTTTCTGTGGATCTTTAATCTCCTCTGCATCTCATTTCATCATTTGCCCTTAATCAACGAAATTCTATGTCATAGCAATCACACCATTTCAATTCCGCCTCTCGTTAATCCGTAAAATAAATTTATTCCAGGTATGGCAGAAAAAAAAGTGAAGCACTGAGTGTCATAAAAAATTTAATGATTATTGGGTCTGTAATTATGGCCACACAATGGTACGTGTGATTGAAAAAACTCACTCGTTTCTCACTCGTATCCTAATACGACTTTACACTTGTGTATTAATACCATTTTCCTTTCATTAAGTAAATATGCCTATTAATTACATGACATTTCTTTCGTTATCACTGTTTCTTGCACGTGTGCAATTCAAACTCCAGAACTACCGATTAGAATTCAGAAAACGGATCAAAATCGTTGGTTTGGGCCATTATAAAACAGATGTGGCCAAGGTATTTCTAGTCGGCCATGAAAATGAATAAAAGTTTACATCACATATTACATACCTACTCCAACTACATACAAACAATGAATAAAGCTAAATTGGTGATGTGAACGTTTGTTTGATTCGAGCTGACTATTGAAACAACAAAATATTTAACGTGAATAAATGAAATGTTTTACATGTAAAACATTTGGTCTTAGCATATTTCAAATGTAAAAAAATATAAACGTCAGTTGTGTTTACCCATTCTAAAAAGTACGCGAGCAAAACTGTGTCAGAAGTGACTCGTTTTTTATACTTTACCATATTTATACATGTTGTTATCTCTGAACTTTTCATGAGAAGTAATGTTTTCATAACTTTGCCAGCTTCTAATATTTCATCCGGAATATATGTTCAATATCTTCCATATGCTAACGTCTCTTTATCCTCAAAAACACTGTGACGCTCATGTGAACACAAGGATCAACCTACTTAAATAAATAAATATTTTTCAGAGTCATTTCGGTCTGATCAACTGTTGGCCTTGAATGGTAAAGATGTGCTTGAATTTCTCAAAATTTAAAGTATTCATAAAAGGAAACGATAAAGTATTGAAAATAGCACATGGACAAAATGGTATAATTGCACTCTTGTTAACCCGGGAGACTTCGCGTTTGAGAAAGATGCAAATATTAAACTAGAATTTTCGTGGTTGTGTTTCAAATTGCAGTGCTATTTGTATTGCGTCTGGTTTCGCAGGGGTAACAAATGAGTAACGCGGCTTCAGTGATCGCTGTCATAACAGTTTTATGAAAGCAGCGTGCCCTCGCCAATAGACTGCGCTGCACTGCACTGACAGATGGTGCGTTGTTAATAATACCTTAATATGCATATTTACTGTGGGGTAATGGAGATTTGCATATTTCATTTTGCGAGCTCAGAACTTGAACCAAAATGTTAATTTCAAAATCGATTTTTACGCATATATTTTTGGTCATAATAGAATTCAATATGTTTCAATAAACAATGAGTGTGTGCAACCTTTCGAAAGCAGAACTGCTATAACGTGTCCGCGATAACTAGATATCGGACTTTTAGATCATAACTTCCATTTTAGAAATCTATAATAATTTCGAGGGACTGAAGTAAATAAGATAATTACATTAGTAGACAATTAAAATAAATTTGAATATTCCTTAATTTTATGTGAATATTGTTTTATTTAATGGAAAAAAATACAGACTGGGAGCAATGTTAAGTCGCATCCGGTCAAATCTAAAATCTAAATTACAATTACTGGGACATTTCAAAAATATATGATCTACCAATAAAAAGTCTGAAACGAAACGTTACGACAAGAACTTTGCAATCAGTTCCTCTTTAATCAAATTTGAAATTTTACTGATTAACTAAACGTTTTGGTTGTTTGCAACATTAGCCAATGTTACTCTGAAATACTGCAACTCATCAAATATAACTCACTGAGGTGTTACGATAAAGTATATATTATATTATAGAAACATGGTTTATTTTTGTTCGCATAGTTACAATCAATAGTTTAAAAGAACCTTTCAAAGACTTATAAAAGAATCTTATGTTAGTTTGATGTATTCATGACTGCAATGTCATGATTGCAATGCGTCAGTATTTTCCGCCCTAAAGTCTTAGACGTAACGATGTTATTGACATCATAAGCGCGTCATTAAAATAAACAAATAGTCGTTTATTTGAACATGGAAAAAGATTGTTCTTGAATATCGAAGAAAATACAAAAAGTGAAAAGTTAAAAATGGGACATGCTATAACTCTGTTTTATGAAGCAACACTACATAACATTTCGAAATACATTTAATGAGGGATGGTAATTATTTTTGCAAACCTTAAGTTCTGAAAATGAAATACGCAATAGACCTTCGCCAAAAAATCTGGAATACAGTGATATCTCTGTTGTGGCAACGATTTGTAACATACTCTATTTTTATCAATAATACATAATTAGTATGTAGATTTAAAAACTATTAATTTTGTTTGGCGATTATTATTTTTTCACTATTATAAGTCCAATTCATACATTTTAATTCATAATAAATAAAATCTTCATTTAAATGTATACTTGATTGAAAGATATAAAATTCATTTGAAGATGTTGAAACTATTAATTAAAATTATTTTTCTATTTTATTTATTTTAATACAGGAATAATATTTTCGTAGCATTTACGGCTGTAACAATATCCATTATTCTCTCCAATGCACTTGTGGATGTCCTTGCACTTTCTGGATTATGCGATAAAGCACAAGTTGTCCTCAATAAATCTCTGAGCTGGCTTTAGTAGCCCCAATTCCCTTGTGCTTCTCGAAAACAGAAATTTGATTAAATCGTGTAACATGTTCCGACAGTTACATGTCAGACAAAACGGTCAAACATTTTTCTTGTTACCTAATCTTACCAGTAATGAAATAGAATTCTAAAGAAAGGCAATTTATATTTTGTAAGACTTTTCTGTCGTGATATTGCAGTATTTACGGTAAAGTGCTTCCTTGGATATTTATCACGTGTCCCTAAAGAAAGCTTGCACACGGGTGATGCATGGAATTAGAGAAATGGGGTCACTTACTGTCACAGCACCTTCATTAGGAGTATTCTTAGGTTGCACGTGTGAGGAGAAGGCTTTTGATCCGCAAGATAAAAGGCCAAAAGTCACGCAACGTGTTTCTTGGTTCTGTTAAAATACATTGTTTTCAAGATGTACCCATATCTTTTTATATTTCATTAGAATATTTATTCAATAGGACCCTCATAACAACATTCGATTTTGTATATTGCACATCTGACTGTATTTGCCAAGATACCACAATTTTCGGTGTATTTTATTTTATTTGCATCAAGGTCCTAGGTTTCTAATAAATGTATCTCTTGGAAATTATGAAATAATTTTAGACTGATTGCAGGACTCAATGATACAAAAAGTGTTATAGAATGACAAGAAATAATAAATGATAAATCAGTCATGCATTAAACAACACGTGGATTGATTAAGAGGCCAGCCGTGCCTTAAAATAGGTTACACCATGAAGGAAATTGGTTTCATTGAATATTTCAAGTGTCAGAAGATTTATATTGTTAATTGCCGCGCAAAAATGCTTGGGACCATAAGAAAACTCAAATGATTCAATCTCTGGAGTTTCGCTGTAACTGTTGGCGAGAATGTTAATACTAAATTAATGATAATAAGCCTCTGAAATGGTTCATGGGCAGCGTACTAGCATCCTGTGGTCCGGGATTCGATTCCCGGTCTAGGCAAAAAAAGAGTTGTAGCTTTATCTAAAATCGTTCCAGTTTCTATAGCTGTGTGACGAAGAAAATTTCAAGCAGACGGATCTTGCTAGTTATGGTGAAGAGAATACGTCATGTTCGCCTCATGTCGCACTTACCCCCAAGCATGGGACTTTTACTAGGTCCAGGCATGGGGGACACCAGTAGCTTGCCGGTGAAGTGGGACTACCGACCCAGTAACGCCAAATAAATACATAACGATGTTAACAAAGATGAAGATGATGACCAGCGACAACCTAGAAAAAGGCAGAACTTTTTCCTCACTTTGGACTCATTGATTAATTGATATTTTCGTGTTTCCGGACGCGTCAACTGCTTTAGTCAGTAGTCCCGTTAGTGTAATGCATATTTTTTTTCGGGAGAAGGTGGTGATCTTCCCCCGCTGGATGGCGAGAACCGGCGCCGACCTACCGTCGGCTTGTGGGGTTTCCTTCTAACCAAGACTCTCCCACCAGCGGGGCACCGCCGCACCCGGGACATGCTCTAAGTTCCCGACCGATCTCCCGGAATATGTGGTAGTGTATTGCATGTTAGTGTAAGTGTGTGTGTAAGGGGAGAGGATAGGACAAGGAACAGGAAGGACAGATCTCGCGCGGTCCGTGGCCCGTTTTGTAGGGTACTGCTCTAGCATTCGCCTGGTGTTGATTGGAGAAACCATGGAAAACTACCGATCAGAGTATCCGGCCGCTATAATTCTCCTCCAGACAACCACTGAATTGGATCTAGCAGGAAAACTAGTGTCGAAAATCCTGCCGCCGTCAGGGCTCGAACCTAGTACCTCCCGGTCAGAGGCGCTGCAGTGACATCAGTTGATGCACTGAGCTACCGCTCCTGGTTTGGACTCATACAGTTGAGTTTTCAATAATCCAGATGACGAGAGCTTATCAACGCGCTTTGTACGCGACGGTCAAATAGAAAACACTCCTCTCCAACTCCGACAGTCCCGCAGCTCTCCGAACGAACTTCTGCCGCCTCCAGCCGTCGACGTCACTACTTTTCGGACGGATCTTCCTCTGCCGGCGGTTTTGCGAGGATCGGAAGAAACGGCCGCTCACTGTTTCCCCCAGGGACGCGAAGTCCTCTCTCTCGTGTCTCTCAACCCTCCCCGCCCCGCGACGTCACCCTCACCGCCGCCGCCGCCGAGATCGTTCGACGCGGCTAACAAAAGCGCAGCGTGAGGCGCCGGCGCCACCGCCTCCACCGCCGCCGACATCAGTTAATCTTCTCTCCCAACTTTCAACGCAGCCATTACAACCACCTTAATAGGCCGATGTAAAACTGGTATTAAATTCGCTCTACACCAACTTCCTCCGCCTCTTCTTCATTGTGGAGTACTTAACACGCGTTTTTAGGTCATCGCCAGCCGCTCCGCGCGGATGAAAATGAATTGGAAGACGTCGCAGTCCCCGCCTGTGTACCCGCCTCGCCCGCCGGATTCGCTCCGCTGCCTGCAGCGCTCGCCCCGGCCGCGCCGGCGGGGATTTAAGCACCGGAAGATGGGGAGCGGCGACGTTTCCTTTTGTTGAGAATCGCTTAAGTTGTTTGGACGCACTTGACTGTTTTCCCTCTCTACGCCGGTGGAAGGATTTGAGTGAGTTATGCTTCGAAGCAATGCGAGTATTACCGGCTGCTTTTGTTCGTGGGCGTAGCTTAATGCTATTGTTGTATTTTCGGAGGTGGACTTGTTTTAATATGGTGTAGAATAATGGTTTGGTCAAGCAAATTGAGTTTTATTTTACATTTCGTTTGAAATGTTTTGCATTTTTCCTGAAGAGGGTTTTAAACATATTTACTTCCATACCGGGCTCATTTTGACTTAAATGGAAAATGTACTATTAATCTTCTCTTAAAATGAAAATGTGTTTTAAATAACGGTGCATTTTGTTTTATAAAAATATTATAATTATAAGATTTGAGAGGAAACTGCTTACAGGAAATCTGAGAATCATGAAAAGGACTTATAGAACGTATTTACTGTGTATTTTCGAATAATAAACAATGAAATGTAGCATCTATAGAATAGTTTAGTGTATTTTGTCTGGTGTTCTAAGTATAATTGTCTCTCTTGGTGGGTCTTTGGTTAGCATGCTCGCTTTCCACGCCGCAGCTCTGGGTTCGATTCCCGGCCAACGCAAATTATATCTGTGCGCTGCGCTTTCCATACAAACACCTCAGTATCTATCTGTATAACGATGAAAAAGCCCAACCTAAAGTTATGAAGACCAGAATATACGGTGATGGAATGCATTTATGCTAACCTCACGAACACCTTATCCCATGGGCGAGGCTGGGTCACCGCTGGTCGGTGAAGCCCCGTAGCGGGCTATCGAGCCAAAGAAAAGGAAAAGGAACTATGTATTATTATTTAAAATTAAAAGTAATTAAAAGTTTAAAATACACTATTGTGCAGAAAGGCAGTTTTCAAATCTCTTGTAAGTAAATATCGTGGAAAAATTTAAACTTTTAAATAAGTGTATTACAAAGAATGCTGTATCCCTCTGGTGGGAACGCGGATTTTTTCCTCTTCAATAGGAACATCTGTCTCAGACACAGACATGACTAAAAGTGTTACTCACCTTTTAATCATAGAATTCAGACACTTTTTTGTTTACCCTACATGTTCTTATTAAAATAGAATTTTATTAAATATTTTATTGTGAATTTTGCTAACGTCGACAAAAAACACTGAAACGTACTACAATGTAGTTTTCTTATCTTTTGATGTAATCATTATCAGACTATCTATAGGTAACCAAACAGAACATTTTTTAAGTAAATTTATAAAACTCTAAACAAAATTATTTCAAAATTTGGTAAAAAGCTATTGCATAAAAAAATCTGCTTAAGAAGCAGATTTTAAATCATGCATCTATAGGAACATCTGCATGTGAGACATAGCTAGTTTCAAAAAATTACAGTTTTCATGAAAAGGTCGCACGCCACAGCTGCGATAACCCTCTCTACTTGAAGATTTTAAGCGTACTGAAGCACGTGAGGAAGCTGAAGTCACTTGGCGTACCTTTAGAATCCCCCAGTCATAACAATAGGTATTGCGACTGCCTGTTAGGCAGATGTTTCTATAAGAGGGCTTAAATTAAAATCTATTGATTTGAAATGTTAAAAATTGAGAAAATGTAAAACCCAAATATCACGAACACTTTTCATGATAAATTTGTGCACTAGACTACTATACTCATTATTTTTGTAGTTTCAGTATGATGGTAGATAATTTGAACAATAATGTAGTCAGTAAAAATGTTCATTTTTGTGCAGCATATTTACACCCTCTCGACTCTGGTTCGCTTTGTTTTATCTTCCATAAAGAAAACAAATACCGTTTCTTTTGAAGTCTGAGGTTGGTTTGGGTGAAGCCCCTCGTTCACAAAATCGAAAACAAGCCCGCTCTTTTGTTCAAATTTCCATAAATCCGAAGGTGCTTCTACACACGTCGTTAGGTGGCCCTCACAGTGTATGATCATTTCCCGGAAACTAATGACGTCCGGGTTCCTGCGGCGGGCATTATGGTTCCTTTCACGAGACATCGGAATTTTAAGTGGCAGTAAACATTTACAGTTACGAGAAGCCACGGAGCAGTTTATGGCGCTAACATGCGTAGAAGGGCTGGTTATTTTCCGAGCGAGTTCGCTGCGAAGGCTTCGGTCGTCGTAAGGGAAGTCGGGTTATGAGGCGGCTCCTAAACTGCTTTCGTCACGTGGAACTATTCGGGTGAAGATCTTCTGTGATTTACTCTAGATGTGTTGTACTTGTGCAAAGAGGACATAAATTAAACTCTATACTTACCTACATATTTTAGGAATAATAAAGAATATTTATTTGGGTAACTTGGCACGAGATACTGTCGAAAGTCACAAACCCTGTAACTGCATACTCCGACGTTTGTAGGAAATTTTCAATGGAGGAAGGGTCGTAGAAAGATAGGAGGGATCAGCTCATCACTCATCTTTAAGGATGCGAGTGACCAGCAGTTGAAGGGGGACATATTGAGAGCGATCCTGAGCGATCTGAGAAGGAGAGTCATAAGAAATAACACGACAGAAAATAGAAGGCTGTTGAAATTAGCAGGCTTTATTGAAAGATTGTTATGTAAGGTTGGAGAAATGAATGAAAGATATGTTGAGATGAAGTTGAAAATTAAATTACAAAAGTAATGTAACTGGAAAGGATGTATTTAAATTAAATGATTGAGTGCCAACCACTTTTCGTAGAAATTCAATTCAATATCAACTCTTCCAAATCGTTTACCGGAACCACAAGATCAGTATATACGCAGTAAGAAAACGGAACATATAAGTACTTCATTATTCTCATGATGTGAATTACATTGCAGTATTAAGCCATTCATTATTATTGCTAATTTCAAACAGTAAAATGCAAATAATGACTACAGCACGAAAAATAAGGCATTATTTGACGGTTGGAAATGTTTGCACTAAATATTATGACTCAGAAAATGGAAAAGAAGGACGATCATTTGTTGACATTAAAACTTTTTTGTTTAAGTATATTCCCCAATGTAGAAGAAAATCTCTTGGCGAAACATCAATCGGCATTTTCTAATAAACTCAACAAATTCAAATCATTCGTTCTGATCGTTACATCTACATCGCATCAAGTTCACATCTGATCGTTAATTTGAAACAGATTGAAAATCTTTCGTAACCCGTGACTCTTAATTACCAAAAATCTTGAGATAACCAACCTTCACGAAGTACGTACCGCTGTTCCGAGGAGCCATCCTCATTCTCTGAGCTGGCCTTCCTCGCGGAGAGCTGTGACAAGGGTCGTGCCGCCAGCGGCGCGCCGGCGCGGCGCCCGGGCCACCCCTAGCCCCCGGCGCAGGTTATCACAGTAGGCATCTCACGGCCTGGGAATAGCCGGGCCATTCGGCGGCGCCACCTCCGCCTCCCCCGCTTTGAATTCCGCTCGGCGCCACGCGGCCCCCGGGGGCAGCGGCGCGGCGGCGGCGACGGGGGAAGAGCAAGACGGGGGCGGAGGCTGGGGTGGGGATTGGGGCGGGGACCGGGACCGGGGACCGGGAGGGGGGACTGGGAGAGGGGACTGGGTGCGGGGACTGAGGGCGGGGACTGAGGGCGGGGACTGAGGGCGGGGACTGAGGGCGGGGACTGAGGGCGGGGACTGAGGGCGGGGACTGGGGGCGGGGACTGGGGGCGGGGACTGGTACGGAGGCGAAGATAAAGGTGCACGCAGACTCGAATGTGTAGGCAAAGAGTAAGGTGGGGAAGGAAGCAGGAATGGGGCAGGGAGAACGGAGAGGAACAAGGCAGAGTGCGCCGAAGGTGGACAGAGGATCGTAGATGAAAAGAAAAACGGCAGCAGGGAAGGTGCGGTGACGAGAGCAGGGAAAGGGGCGGATGCGGGACTAGAAGCGTGGGTGGAAACATGCGGAAGCGAATATGGAGGGACTGGGTCGGTGAGCGAATAGAGATTGCAGATAAGTAAGTGACGGGAGGGGCGAAGGTGAGGTGGCTGAGGCATATATATATATATATATATATATATATATATATATATATATATATATATATACATACACTACGAGCAGAGTGGGGACTAGGGAAGAATGGAGGGACTGGGGAGTGGGAGTGAGGTGGGGACTAGGGAGGAGGAGACGAAATGGGGACGGCGGCGACGAGGCAGACGCGGAGTCGGGGACAAAGCGGAGGCGGAGCCAAAGGCCTTTAGTGGAGGCGGAGAAGGCGCAGGTGGTAATGACGACGGGGTGACGGGGACCGGGTGCGGCTTCCTCGACACTCCACCGGGCGGCGCCACCACCCCCAACCTGCCTCCGCCCTGGGCTCGCCGCGCGTGTTCGCGCAGACTGTTGTTATTGTTTTCTTAGCCGGTCCCGCCCCCTCCCCCTCCCCCGCGCCGCCGCCGGGTGGCGGAAGGGAGTAGAGGGGATTACGCTCGCTAAGCCAGCGAGTATCGCTCTATTAGGCGGAGCCGTGTTTCTCCGCTGCTGGCCCCGTCCGCCGGTCTATTGCGTCGGGCGCCGGTGACGGCGGCGCGGGGGTGGGTTAGTGAGCACGACGCGGAGCGGCAACGGAGAGCTCCGAGGTGGAGGTGGTTGCGGCGGTGGCAACTCCGGTGGCCGTAGAGACTAGTAGTGCTGATGATGGCAATAGTACAGATGGGTGTGTAAGGGAGGGCGGAGGCGGTGGTGAGTGGACATTGCTAAGGGCGAGGGTGGTGGCTTGGGGGATTCTAAGGTCTGTAGCGAGGTCTGTAGCGAGGTCTGTAGCGAGGTCTGTAGCGAGGTCTGTAGCGAGGTCTGTAGCGAGGTCTGTAGCGAGGTCTGTAGCGAGGTCTGTAGCGAGGTCTGTAGCGAGGTCTGTAGCGAGGTCTGTAGCGAGGTCTGTAGCGAGGTCTGTAGCGAGGTCTGTAGCGGGGTGGTTTGTAGCTGTAGCGAAGGTCTGTAGCGAGCGAGGTCTGTGTGTCTGTAGGCGGGTCTGTAGCGAGGTCTGTAGCGAGGTCTGTAGCGAGGTCTGTAGCGAGGTCTGTAGCGAGGTCTGTAGCGAGGTCTGTAGCGAGGTCTGTAGCGAGGTCTGTAGCGAGGTCTGTAGCGAGGTCTGTAGCGAGGTCTGTAGCGAGGTCTGTAGCGAGGTCTGTAGCGAGGTCTGTAGCGAGGTCTGTAGCGAGGTCTGTAGCGAGGTCTGTGGAGCAGGGCGGGGTTTGGGAGGGGGAGAATGTGGAAGCGGGGAAGGGGATGCGAATGGCAGTACGGGGTAAAGAGGTTGGGGGTGCGGCGGATGGAGTGCCAGTGACGACATTAGAAGAGTGTGGAAGACGATGCCGGTTGGAAGGGGGGGTAATGACGATTTTGAAACGGCCGTCCTGACTATTCTAGCGGCACTTTCCTGGAAGTGTGGCGACGACGTCACAGACTGGATGCGTATGAACAGAAAGGAAATAAGGAGAAGTACGCTTGGGAGGCGAGGGGCATTGCAATCACGTGACAATGAGGTTTGCAGGAAAATATCCTCAAAATATCGTCTAAATAAGTGTATGGATCATTCAAATCTGGTGTGGGGTTGGAATTGATGTGTTTTGTTGTAAATAATGAAATATAACATTTTGAGCTATATCAAGGTTATTTAATTTTATGAAGGAATGGAGCAGTTTTCTCTGCATTTAGGTGATCGCAAAAATGTGAACATATGATTATTATTATTATTATTATTATTATTATTATTATTATTATTATTATTATTAAATTGTTATTAATATTATTATTTGCTTATATAAACACACATACACACACACACTTTCAATTAAAAGTATAAGCATTTTCTTCTTGAATTAGATTACAAAAGAATACATGGCTGATTTATAGTTGCATTAATTGTATATCCCAGTCGTTTCCCAATAATTTACGGTATATTTATTAAACCAGTCAAGCATCCATATTAGATGAACGAATCATTGACCCATAATTTAAAACAGTGTATGACCTGTCCGTGTTTGCGTTTATATATGTAGTCAGCGTGAACAATGAAAATACAAACATGTTTAGAGTCAAACTTCAGGTATTGGTGTTGTAGCAGCCGCAAGTGCTGTTAATTCAAGTTTCAGACAAATAAATAAAATTTAAGAAAGCAAAACGCGGATTTGCACTCATTAATCAGAATGAATTCAATAACAGAAAACATATGGCAATTATAACTTACAAAGTAATGTAGGCTTTCTCGGTCGGATTCAAAATTTGATTTATCTTTCGGTCTAGACGGCTGTGGTCTAGTGAAAATCTTTTTTCCATTCGTTTCGTTTGCAACTACTGCAGACATCGCTAGTGTAGGAGTGGTCGAGGAGGAAGTATCCTTCCAGACGGCTCATAGATGATTGACGCTGTCATCTGCGAACCGCCTGAAAAGATATACTTCGTCCTCGATCACTCCGCCACTGGTGATGTCTACCGTAGTTGCAGTCGAAACGAATGGAAAAATGATTCCCACTAGACCACGGCCGTCCAGACCGAAAGATAATTCTAATAATGACTATTCTTCTCGTGAAATTAAAACTAATTGTTTCACTGTATGTATATTACGTACACTTTTATACACACTTGTATACATATATACATACATACATACACACACACACACACACTTGTATACGTATATACATACATACATACATACATACACACACACACACTACTCCTCCCCCATAAACCTCTCCCAATTACCACACTACTCTTTCCTACTGGCCAATAATAAGCTTATAAGCTGCAAATCATCTATCTTAGGATGTGATATGAATCGATTACCGTGTTGACAAGCAATAAACCGCGTACCACATATCTTGAAATCAAAGAGGTTATTTCGAGTTATTTTCAATATTTGGAGCATTCTCGAACTCGATTGGACGTAATTTCATTCGAGGAATAGTATTAAATACCACTCGTGGTTTGAAACTTCTCAGATAAATCACTCAGAATATAATTTATCGGCAATTTCCAAAGCACTCGAAGTCTTATCTATCATTATTTACTCTTACTGTATGGACTGTGCTACTCTTTTAGAGTAAACTGTTATATAGTTCCTTGACGATACTTGATACATCAGAAACCCTCAAACCAAATGTTCAGCTCTGCAGACGGGTGTGCTAAAGTACTGAAATTGCTAGAAATTTTTAAATTAAATAAGGTAAGATAATATAAAATTTGATATTAATAATTTTGACTAACAATTAGATGTAATGCAATCATGAGGAAAAATATGTGTTACAATGTTATAAATTGTCATGAAATATAATCTGTAATGCGATGTATACTTCATTCGATTGATATTTAATTGTGGATACATAATGTGTGAATACTTAATTGTGATACTTAATACAGCGATGTATACTTAATTGTGGTCGCTGATGACCTTTGATGTTATAAAGTGACTTTAAATAAACAATTTTGTTTAAAGAAAACCCTCAAACCAACTATCTAGGTTCTCAAGAAATCTATCCGGACCCGCCCGTCCTTCGGCGTTGTGTAATTGGCGGGCAGCGCGGTAAGGAAGTGAGAGGAACCGGAAGCAAACGCTGTAGTGCCTGTGTGGAAAGTGGATACCCGCCTGCGAGCTCGCTATTGAAAGCGTTCGCCGTCGGCAGGGTGCCTGGGGGGAAACGGCGCGCGCGGTAATCTCAGCCTACGAAGGCGGATTACAGCGCCCGCACCGCCTCGCGTCGCCTTACGCCGCCCAATGCCGCCTTACGCTGCCGGGCGGCAAGTTTGTCGCGGCGGCGGAGGTGGCGGCGACGGAGGTGGCGGCGGCGGAGGCGGAGGCGGAGGCGGCGGCGGAGGCGGCGGAGGCGGAGGCGGAGGCGGCGGCGGAGGCGGCGGCGGAGGCGGCGGCGGAGGCGGCGGAGGTGGAGGCGGCGGCGGAGGCGGCGGTGGCGGTGTCGATTCAATGGAGCCGAAGGGCGACGCCGCTTCATCTGCCCTGCTGAGCCAGGGGAATCCCCGGCGCCCGTCCCGCTAATTGCCAACCCGGCCGCGAGAGCGCGTTCATACCGCTACCAGTTGACCCCTTCGGACCTTTCACGGCCTCGGGCAGTGTTGATGAGACGGAAGATTTGCTGGACATTGGGAAGGGTATCGGGGAATTAAATTTGGTTTTGGATCATCCTGCTGAGTGTTGGTTTTGTGCGGAGAGGATGAGGATAATCTGAGATGTGTTTATACTAAATGGGATAGTTGGTACTGCTTGTGGGAGCTGATATTAGTTCATGGAGTGATTTGTTTCGTGTACAAGTTTTTAAAAAAAATTAATGATGTTTTGCCAAGATTGTATTATTTTTATCTCTGCTGCCATTGATAGGATATTAGTGATAGTTTTCTAGATTATTTTACTTTTTAAACAATTCCCAGAGTTGGTATAATATAAATCTGGAAATTATTTCATTTTTTACGCTTCCTTTTCATACGCTCATCTGCTCTAATTTAAATTCAACTAACGTACCCGTGCGAGAACTCTAGCATGTTAAACCTCAACCTCTTCCTTACTTTTCTGTTTCCATATTAAGCTTGTGATATTTGTTTTCTTTTCAAGACCCTGTTATCCTCCATCACTTGTTCTATACTTCGGTTTTCTAACGTGGCGTGTCAAGGTCTGTCTCCGTGATGGAAAATGGCACGGCTTTTCGCGTCTTTCTCCGACGTGCCGCTAGATGACGCATGATCGGACATGAAATAGAATGTTCAAAAATATCTTATTCTGTAGAATTCAATGTGAGGAACGTTTCTGAATACAATTTGAGGAACGATAATTGAAAATTTTAGCTTTTAAGGCCCTAAAACGCTTCGTTTAAGAGTTTTAACGATGTAGATTAAAAACTCCGGCCTAGTGTTGCGGATTGCATTAGACATGAATATTTAGATGAGTTTCTTAAAACAAATCCTTCATATTTTTAAAGTTAAAATCCAAATTCGTCACAACGCCATAAAATTCTCTTTATTTAGAGTTCTCATTTATATAGTTTGATTGCTTGTGAGAGCTGTAAAAGGTATGTATTCTACTGAAATAATGTAGGAGGCGATGTTCGAATAATTTACTAATCGCCGTCCTCTCCACTCGAGTGCCTTTCTATCTCCCGCAACTAACCCTTCAAAGCTTTCATGACCTTCAGGAATGACGAAACAGAGGAATGACGACAAATTCTTGAGCTTTGGGAAGCGTATGTGGGAAATTAATTTTGTTTTGTGGATCATTCTGCTGACACTTGGTTGTGTGAAAAATGAGGGAGCATAATCTGAAATTATTTCTGTTGAACTGCAAAGTTAGTACTGCTTCCCGGATGATGATATAGGATCACGAGGTGCACTTTTCTACAAAAGTATATCTTAGAGGTGAATATAAATTTGCCCAGAGTATTGCAATGTTTTCCTTACTAATCTCAATTACACATATTTGTTAAAAAACTGTTTGATATTTGTTTTATGGCATTTTAGTCACAATCTCGTGAAATATAATTGAGATAGTTTTATCCTTCCCTCTGTCCTTTTTCATTTATTTTAGATGACTGAGGTTGATATGGCATTGATGGATAATTCGCTAACTCACAGCTGATTCGTATATGATGACCTGCTCTGGTCATTCACTTCACCTCCAGTGAATAGCTCATATTTCTCATAGGCTCCGTCAGAGGAGATGTGCGGAAAGATTTCCTGATCTTCGGCATATGTATCTGAAATTTAAATTAGAATTTGCATAATATTTCTGCGTTGTGTGCCAAGTTAATTCATATGTTCTCTGATTTTTTATTATTACATTAAGTACTGGTTTCTTAGGTTGACTATTTAATAGTTTGTAGGGCTATAACGCGTGAGGTACATGTGCGTATTTTGTTTTCAATGTTTTTGAAAAAATCTTGTTGTGTTACCAATAGAATTTGGTTTACGTTTTAAAGCTACCCTACAGTTAAACGTAATCTTGAGGAAAATGTTAAGGTATTTGTAATCTAGTCTGTTAGAAATCAATAAGAAGCTCCAGAAAATGTTCATTAAAACACGGTTTCTTTAATACTTCTCTTATATCATCTTTATAGATTTTACTATCATGTACAATGAGCAGTTAATTTAACACTTGTATAATTCAAATTATTGTATAATTAAGAGAAAATGTGCTATTACTCAAGTCAAAATATCGAAAATTATTGTGTTATTATAATTTTAAATACTAAGGTTCTTAATATTTAACGTACAATTATGGTATATTTCAGAATTTTGCCAAAGTTTCTAGCCTTCAGCAAAATCACATAATAGAAATAAAAGAAATAATAAATTTATTTCAATGTAAACTCCCCTTAATTTTTATGTATATTGTGATAAATGTTTTAAATTCTCGTTTTCCCCCCATTTTTTTCTTTACCTTTATTTTAATCATAAGAATGGAAGTTGCAAAAGTAAGAGTTATGATGAAAAGGAGTACTAACTAGAAGTAATAAATACTACAATGGGTGTT
This sequence comes from Teleogryllus occipitalis, assembly GCA_011170035.1. Lineage (NCBI taxonomy): Eukaryota > Metazoa > Arthropoda > Insecta > Orthoptera > Gryllidae > Teleogryllus > Teleogryllus occipitalis. The sequence goes on along the minus strand of BLKR01004079.1, from coordinate 51,486 downwards.
TTAATTCATTTGTTAGTTTTTAATTAAAGTATTTAAATTAGAATTATTTTCTTTTAAATTATAATTAAAAATGAAGTTCAAAATATTACGCTATTACTGTAATAATTTTGTTTTCAATTCCACGAAAAAAACGTTTGTAGGTTTATTCCAGAGAGTACCTTTGCTTTCTTGAAAAGCCTGCTCTTCTCTTCGCATTGTTTGTCCTCCTTCGAGACTTTTCTTGTTCCACGACCCACAAAAGCCGCCTTCCCAGTCGGCAAAGCCAAGAAACTGCATTGAATAAGTCAGATCTCCCAAAGCATCCGAATCCATCGGCTGCCTCAAAGGCGCTCTCGCGCGTTAAAATTGCAGGAATCACCCGAACACCAAACTGTGGGCCGGAGATGTATTCTTTCAAAGAGAGTACACGAAGAAACTGCCAAACGGCACCCCTTCACAGTTCCTACCAATGGGCTAGGAGGGCCTCAGAATATTACTATTTCGTTTATTTTGTTTCTAAATGTAAGAAATAACTTCTTTTTGGTTTATAACAGATATTATTAGTTAATATTTCTTTGGTGTAGGTGATAACCGGGAGAGGTGACTCAGGGAATCAACTGATGTCACTACAGTGCCTCTGGGCTGACTAGCCGAATGTTGTCCATGGAATCCATGGTATACCAATTCTCACGTCTGTGCCTAAATTAAAAATGTTCCAGAATGTCCTCAACGTTTTGGTATTAATATTACCCACAAAATCAATACGTGGTCGCGACTTCCCTTATCTGTGTTTCGAATGAAACACCTACTTGCGACTTACTATATTCAGTTGCTTATTGAGAAAACCTTCCATCGACGGATAGAGCCTAATATACATCCCCTCGAAACACGGAGGCTATTTTAATTCGAAATTTTAATTACTACATTAATAAACTTTCCAATTACGATTTAATACTACAATTGAAACATCAAATTTTCTAACCTCATACTAACCATAAATTCCCGTATCACCATCATTTAAATAATATCCGTTCGCACCTCACCAACCGTTTACGTGTGTTCACTTTAAGATCTCTTTAGAGTTTGATTCCTTGCGGCCTTCCACAAGATCACGACTTCCAATGCCCTCTCTACATCTTTTGCATATAATATGTTCGGGGCCGTGTCCATCAGCACAGCACTATGACACCAAGCATGGAATATAACATTTCATTGATCGGTAGTCCTAACAGCGCGTATTATTTGACTTCGAATTTTCCTACAATGTCATTATTCCCAACGCTGGATGCCGATTTTACCATTCAACTAAATTTGGGGTTCGTGGCTTAACACAATTGCTTGTTCCAATTTTTATTTTCTCGCATATTATTCTTATATTTTTTAATTAACTGTCACCAAGCGTACGCAAATTTGCAGAAATAAAATTACTATTTATATTGTTCTTATAATATAACACGCTACAACCTTATTTTTGTACCTGACAGTGTAGAGAAAAGTTGTGCATTCAACAAAATTAATGTTGATAAATTATTTCTTCAAAGTCAGGAGGGGCCCAGGTGAGTCCCCACAGAAAGAACCTCAAGAACAGATAAAATGTTCAAAGTAGATATGAACAACGCCATATCTAAAAAAACAGAAAATATTTTGACACTTACTTGTAGAAAATTATTGTAGTATAATACTAAGTACCGGGAGCGGTAGCTCAGTGCATCAACTGATGTCACTGCAGCGCCTCTGACCGGCAGGTCCTAGGTTCGAGTCCTGACGGCGGCAGGATTTTCGATACTAGCTTTTCAGCTAGGTGGAATTCAGTCGCTGTCTGGAGGAGAATTTTAGCGGCCGGCTGCTCTGATCGGTAGTTTTCCGTGGTTTCTCCGATCAACACCAGGCGTATGCCGGAACAGTACCCTACCAAACGGGCCACGGACCGCGCGCGATCTGTCCTTCCTCTTCCTTGTCCTATCCTCTCCCCTTACACACACTTACACTAACATGCACTACACTACCACATATTCCGGGAGACCGGTCGGGACCTTAGAGCTAGTCCCGGCTGGGGCGGTGCCCCGCTGGTGGGAGAGCCCTGGTTAGGGGAAAAACCCAAGTAGCCGACGGTAGGTCGGCGCCGGATCTCGCCATCCAGCGGGGGAAGATTACCGAAAAAACAAGCACTACACTTACGTGACTAATGACCAAACTAGTTGACGCGCCCGGAAACACGAAAAAATCAATCAATATTACTAAGTATATGTAACATTAGTTTTGCAATACATAAACTTCCCTTCAATTATTGTGCAAATTAGTATGGGTAATGTCGTTGCCTTTCCCTCACTGGTGCTCCCCAAGTACCAAGTGCAAGACTGTTAAATTCCGATACACGAGAGGGTTTTTGTTCTAAAATTCGTCCCGGCGGGGCGAAGGCTCCTTTGTAACAGTTATGACGAGGGTGTCGTGCCAGCGAGCGCGTAACCTTACTTTATTTCCACGGCCCTCCGCGGGGGGCGGTGGCGGCGGCGGCGAGGAGCGCAATAAATTAATGGGCATCTACGGCGAATGGTAGCAGCCTGCGCCGTAAAACCGAAGGCCCTGGCTGGCTGTCGCCGTATATTGCCGGCGGTGGGCGCTGCGGCCGGGGCGATGGGGGCGGGGCGGACGCGCGCGCATAAGTTGCACCCGAAGGAACAGACACCCCCCGCTGGTTGATTATTTCGAGACGAAAGAGTGTAGACGGTTGATGGTATAGTGAAATCTTTCTAAACCGTAACCTGTGCAAGCCGGAAACCTACCTTAATCGAAAAATTTATCCGGCATGTGAAGTTAAATGGTATTTTATGTACCATAAAAACGAACCGGTTCAACGCGGAAACGGAATGGTTTTTCGTTTCCATTAAGAAAAAATCCTTTATGAAACGGAACTTCTGTGAATTTGATGGAATTAGCAGAGCGATGTGAGATGTTTTTAATGAAATTAATGCATCTGCCAGTCTGTTTTAAATTCCCTATCCCTGTGACACGCGGTTTAGGGTCGTATTTATGATTCTCTGCCAGCAGCGCTCTTAGGAACCTGCCATCTGAGGGCTTGCTAGGAGCTCAGGGGGTGACTGGAATTGGCTGGGGGTCGTTCATAAATCGCAAAACCGAACACTGGCAGCCTGCTGGGCCTGGCAGTTCCCTGGCAGAGGTTTATAAATACGGCCCTTAGTCGTAGCAGTCGCACAGTGAAGGGGAAGGGGCTTCGGTTGTCAGCGTAGAATTCGACCTTGCGGTCGCTTCTCTCTCAAGGTGTAGGCCGTAGGGGAAATACTTCCCTGCCAAATTTCTTCGCATGAAAAGATGTCCGTACATGGATTCTATTCACGCGTCTCCTGTTCCGCATTGATAATCATAAACCCTCGGCAGGAGATGCATTGGTCAAGGGCATGTGAGGGTTTCTGAAAGTCATAGGACTCCGCGCTGTGACTCATTTTGCGCTGAAAGTGACACCAAGCGCTCCGACTGCACCTAGTAGGTGGTATGTATATTTTCACGAGTAATGAGTTTCCCAATCACTTTTACAAAACTCTAACCTTAGATGAAAATGTAAAATTTATTTCTATAATCCTTCTTATTTGTAAGACAAACTGAAAAGCTGTCAATGAATGTTTAATATTAATTTGTATGTGATTTCTTTCATAAATAAGTTAAACGCTAATGTATTTTCATAATTTTAATTCAATTATGTAGTTTTTTAGGGAGGAACAATATGAGTGTCATAAAATGAAGAACCTTTCATAAAACGGAAAACCCCCTCAACCAGATTTTTGTTCCGATCAATTTCAGCTTAGACGGATTTTACTGCACTATTTTTATTCTGCAGTATGGTCATGTCCATTTGTGAAAATCTCTACTGCAATTTACTGATTATTTCGAGTTTCTGGGTGCGAGAAATTCCATGGTTATTAGTCCCATAAGTGTAGGGCATATTTTATCACTGGAGGTGACTGTGTTCTTGTCCAGCTTGATGATGAGGCCCGGCGCAAACCTACAGGTTAGCTTGTAGGATTTTTTCTCCCTCCAGGTACCATTTTCCCCAGCGGGGCACCATCTCAGTCAAAACGAGCTCTAAGCTCGCGACTGGGCTCCTGACATTAGGTAGTGTTGGACATAGCCTGTTTAGCTAGTGTCGCAAATCCTGTCACCGTCAGAACTAGAACCCTAGTACCTCCCGATCAGAGACACTGCAGTGACATCAGTTTATGTCCTGAGCTGCATCTGCCGGTTCGTATTACGATTTTTTTCCAAACTATATGGGCCCTAAAACGCCCATTAATACATTATTTTCTTAGGTCACAAAAGAAACAGAATATTTCAAGATTTATCTGAGTTTAATTACGAATAAAGGATTTTCGTAAATAAATTAAAGCTTCCAAAATTCGAGATCCCATCTCAGTTCTGGGTTGCAGATGTTTCAAATTGTAAGAACTATTTTGAAAGGAAATTCGAATATAGTGTGTGTGTGATATTTACAAGAAAATGTCAGAATCTAAAAGTCCCATTCTAAATGAAAATAAGTATAACTTTGTGGGTTTTATAGATGTTCTTTTGGATGGATATTTTGCGTGTAAACTAAAGTCGATCTGTCTGTTGTGTGCGGTCGACCGATTGGGGAAGCGGGAACACGCGCATAAAAAGTTGGATTCAAACACTCTCCTCCTTCGTGATTCCTTTGTGGTAAAAACTTCAAGTAGTTTCGCAATTTGATCTCCAACTTATGCTACGGTTATATCGGGATTTGAAAACATAAATGAAGAATTTTTTCCCGTGAGTAAGAGAAACACCACAAAAGTTTGACGTGCAGTGTCGGATGTATGTGATGGATATTGCGCATTAGATAAACACCAAAATAATAGAAAAGTTTTTGTTGTTGATTTGGTCAGGGTTTATTCAAATTAATTACTTTATTCAAAGTTTTTTACGATATGTTATGTTATCCTAAGCCTAGATTAACTTAGCGACGTTAATTTATAAATCGTGATTATGGGACTCTAACAACCACATGTCTCTGGCGTTCCATAATCATAATATAAATTCTTAATAATATATTTCTTGATGTATTTATTGTTGAAAGATATTTATTTAAAGGCGATTTTAGTTTATGTTCAAAACTGATACCACCAAATTTTCTTATTGTTACATGACGTTCATGACGTCCTACTCACGTCCTACTCACATTGTTACATGAGTTTCCTACTCACGTACATAGGAAAGAAACATTTCCTTATAAGAAAAGTCAGTCGCTGGATGACTTCATTTAATTGATAACGTAATTATTTGACTATTTCTATAAAACCAACACTACATTTCAAAATTTACTATTGCATTTACGAATTGTTTGTAGCAAGATGTCAGTTTGAAACTTTCCTGCGCGTTATTTCATTAACAAATTCTTACAAACCCACAATTTCTTCTTCACAAAACTGCAATGAAAATTGATAGTATTCAAAGGCTTTGAACATATTAATTGCATTATGCAGACCGATATAAGAGTTGTGAACGACCTCCATTGTAGTCTTACCTTTCGTGTAAACGGTGAATAGTTGAATGAAGCATTAAGCTTAAGAGCAAAACTATACTATCGTTCGTTTTCATTTAAAACTCTCATCTGTCTAAAAAATATTGGTGAAACACAAAAGTACTATTACATTGTTTCGGTTCCTTCTTTTGGAAGTAGACAGCACCCTTAAGATGTGGATACCAACTGAAGAGCATATATGTGTATCGGGTTGCCTATAGCATTAGATACTCGTATTTTTCCTGAATACCGTGAGTACAGAGCCATCTGTAAGAAGGGTTAAGATTTTCGGAGAATAGAAAAATTAATGTGTGATGTAGAGCAAAATGGCGGGAAAGACAGGGAGACCGACGTTCAGATAGATAGAAAGTGTGTGTGTGTGTGTGTGTGTGTGTGTGTGTGTGTGTGTGTGTGTGTGTGTGTGCGAGAGAGAGAGAGAAAGAGGGGGCGGAGGGAGACAGTGATACGGTTCGAAGTGGAGAGGAAGGACATTCGGAGCAGAGGGAGAAAGATCTGAAATCGAGAAGGAAAACAAGAGGGTGGACGGAGAAGGGGCAGGGCGGGGCAAAGCGGGGAGGGGAAAGGCGAGTGGGGAGTGGCAGGGAGTGGCGTCGTGGGATGGCGTGTCGGGGAGTGGCGTCGCGAGGTGGCGCGGCAGGGTTGCGTGGCGAGGGGGCGTGGCGCGGCGGGTCGAGGCGTGGCGTGTGGCGGCGGGGGCGTGGAGGCGAGGGCGTGGCGGGAGCGTGGCGTGGCGGGAGCGTGGCGTGGCGGGGGCGTGGCGTGGCGGGGGCGTGGCGTGGCGGGGGCGTGGCGTGGCGGGGCGTGGTGGCGGGGTGGTGGCGGGGTGGTGGCGGGGGGCGGCGGGAGGGGCGGCGGGGCGTGGCGGCGGGGATGAGGCGGTGGGGGCGTGGCGTGGCGGGGGCGTGGCGGGGCGGGGGCGTGGCGGGGCGGGGCGTGGTGGCGGGGGGGTGACGGGAGGGGCGGCGGGGGCGTGGCGGCGGGGAAGAGGCGACGGGGGCGTGGCGACGGGGGCGTGGCGGCGGGGGCGTGGCGGCGGAGGCGTGACGGCGGGGTCGAGGCGGCGGGGGCTTGGCGGCGGGCGCGTGACGGCGGGGACGTGACGGCGGGGTGAGGCGGCGGTGGCGCGGCAGCGGGGACGTGACGGGGCTTGCTCGGAGACGCAATGCAAGCCGGCGGGGTACAGAGCGTGGTGTGGCGTGTGCGCGGGGCCCGACCAGCGAGAGCTCCCGGTCTGCGCGCGGCGCTGAGCCGCTTAGCTGCAATTACGCGCGACTTAGAGAGCGCCGCCACGGAAACCTCACCACCCCCGTCCCTCCCCCTCCGGCGCCGGCCGCCTTTGCCGCGCGCGCACCGTCTACGCCCCAGCCACCTTCTCCACAACTCTCACGCGCCGCCACATCTCCTACCTTTGAATATAGTGCTGCCTTCCCGACGCCGCTACGGAAAATTCAACGTCGCTTTTTAATAATGTTATTTTGGTGCACAAAGTGAAAATTTTATGAAAAAGAACTCGTTTTTTGGGGTCCCTGAACGAACCTCCAAGACTCTTACCGAAAAAGTAAATATATCTTGTTCCGATATGTCGTACGTAAGACACGTTACAGTCAGATACAACGATGTATGTCCTTGAAACCGAAATATTGAATTACGGCGAAACGACCGTCTGCCCGTCTTCCCGTCTTCCCGTCTTCCCGTCTTCCCGTCTTCCCGTCTTCCCGTCTTCCCGTCTTCCCGTCTGCCCGTCTGCCCGTCTGCCCGTCTGCCCGTCTGCCCGTCTGCCCGTCTGCCCGTCTGCCCGTCTGCCCGTCTGCCCGTCTGCCCGTCTGCCCGTCTGCCCGTCTGCCCGTCTGCCCGTCTGCCCGTCTGCCCGTCTGCCCGTCTGCCCGTCTGCCCGTCTGCCCGTCTGCCCGTCTGCCCGTCTGCCCGTCTGCCAGTCTGCCCGTCTGCCCGTCTGCCCCGTCTGCCCGTCTGCCCGTCTGCCCGTCTGCCCGTCTGCCCGTCTGCCCGTCTGCCCGTCTGCCCGTCTGCCCGTCTGCCCGTCTGCCCGTCTGCCCGTCTGCCGTCTGCCCGTCTGCCCGTCTGCCCGTCTGCCCGTCTGCCCGTCTGCCCGTCTGCCCGTCTGCCCGTCTGCCCGTCTGCCCGTCTGCCCGTCTGCCCGTCTGCCCGTCTGCCCGTCTGCCCGTCTGCCCGTCTGCCCGTCTGCCCGTCTGCCCGTCTGCCCGTCTGCCCGTCTGCCCGTCTCTGCCCGTCTGCCCGTCTGCCCGTCTGCCCGTCTGCCCGTCTGCCCGTCTGCCCGTCTGCCCCCGTCTGCCCGTCTGCCCGTCTGCCCGTCTGCCCGTCTGCCCGTCTGCCCGTCTGCCCGTCTGCCCGTCTGCCCGTCTGCCCGTCTGCCCGTCTGCCCGTCTGCCCGTCTGCCCGTCTGCCCGTCTGCCCGTCTGCCCGTCTGCCCGTCTGCCCGTCTGCCCGTCTGCCCGTCTGCCCGTCTGCCCGTCTGCCCGTCTGCCCGTCTGCCCGTCTGCCCGTCTGCCCGTCTGCCCGTCGGCCCGTCTGCCCGTCTGCCCGTCTGCCCGTCTGCCCGTCTGCCCGTCTGCCCGTCTGCCCGTCTGCCCGTCTGCCCGTCTGCCCGTCTGCCCGTCTGCCCGTCTGCCCGTCTGCCCGTCTGCCCGTCTGCCCGTCTGCCCGTCTGCCCGTCTGCCCGTCTGCCCGTCTGCCCGTCTGCCCGTCTGCCCGTCTGCCCGTCTGCCCGTCTGCCCGTCCCGTCTGCCCGTCTGCCCGTCTGCCCGTCTGCCCGTCTGCCCGTCTGCCCGTCTGCCCGTCTGCCCGTCTGCCCGTCTGCCCGTCTGCCCGTCTGCCCGTCTGCCCGTCTGCCCGTCTGCCCGTCTGCCCGTCTGCCCGTCTGCCCGTCTGCCCGTCTGCCCGTCTGCCCGTCTGCCCGTCTGCCCGTCTGCCCGTCTGCCCGTCTGCCCGTCTGCCCGTCTGCCCGTCTGCCCGTCTGCCCGTCCCGTTTAGAGCTTGTCCCGGCTGGGGCGGTGCCCCGCTGGTGGGAGAGTCCTGGTTAGGAGAAAACTCCACTAGCCGACGGTAGGTCGGCGCCGGATCTCTCCATCGAGTGGGGGAAGATCACCGCCATCTCCCGAGAAAAAATCATGCACTACACTAACGGGACTAATGATCAAAGCTGTTGACGCGCCCGGAAACACGAAAGAATCAATCAATCAATCAATCAATCCGTCTGTCCGTTTGTGAAAACTACGAGCGCCTAAAACACACGTGCGATCTTTCCCAAATTGAAGAACCGCTGTCCATCTCGGTTTAGTTGAAGCTTTGATATTTTGAAAAACATTCTTTAAAATTTGGGGGTACTTTACATGCAGCCCCACGCACATTTTCAAAATTTGCTCAAAAGCTGCCCCAAATTTTTTCTGTAAATTTCTTGTAAGAGTGGAGTAAAATACACTTAAATAAATGGAATAGGTCCAATTTTTACAGATAAATCTGAATTTTCGAAAATTGCAAAAGTGTGAATTTTTTCGGCGTTTACCTGCAACTATAAAAAAGAAGACACACACTTCTACTTCATACGAAGTTTGTTACTCATAAATAGTTCTTTCATTAAGGTCATTTAGACGTTTTTGAAAATTTTAATAGTTTTCGTGCAAAGGAGCGTGAAATATTTGCAATTTAAAAAAATACGAACACCAGATTTTCACAAAAACAGCTCCAAATTTTTTCTTTACATTTTTGGTAGGGGTAGTACCAAATGCACCCTATACGATGACATAAACGCCATTTTGCTCTACTCTTTTGTTGTTGTTTTTCAAAAATTAGAAAAATATATTTTGTTTACTTGTCTCTCGCGTCAATAATATTGACATTAGAGGCTATTTCTTAACATTATTAGAATTATGAGTATATGGGCTTTAAATAATATCAAATAAAGTTTCTCGAAAACTCAGCAGTTTTCTATGAAACTGGGCTCCAAATTTCGGATTTTCAGAAACGCTCAAACGCCATTTTCTTATGGGTTCAACTTTTTTTCAAAATTTTGCAATGGATACTGGTAATGGCACTATTTATTATGATACAAAGTTTATTTTGGTGTAATATTTTGTTTTTTTTTCAAAAATTACACAAATGTAAGTTTTTAAACGTCTCACGCCGTTAATATGCACATTTCCATCGATTGGTATACATTATTGCCTTTGTGAGTGGACGTGCTTCAAATGACTTAAAATGAAGTTTTCGAAAACTCAATAAATTGCTGTGAAAAAGAGCTTCAAATTGCACATTTACAGAAGTGCTTAATCGCCATTTTCTTTGAAACAGTTTATATTTTTAAATGAAAATTTCTATTTTGGACGAGGTGTTACTGTTCTTTAATATTCTTAAAGTAATATTTCGGTTCCACTATTAAAAAACCGAAAAGTTGAGATGTCAAAAAAATGTACTTTGGGCGACGATAGATGGCAGCTGGACAGAAAATGAAGCAAGGCTTTAACGCTAGTCCACACGAAGGAAATTAGAAAAATTTGGTACGAGAAAGTCTGTCATTCTGTGGCACCTCTAGTTTAGATCTGTAATGCCCACTTCTTTCTTGTTGTGTTTTGTAGAAAATAAAAAAAATACGCCTACATTTTTTTTCAAATTTTTATCTGCGCTAGTTCATACAGAAGGTTTCATTTTTTTAAATAATTACAATTTTTCAATGAAATACTTATTTTTTGAGAAAATAATTTGCACGGGAATAAAACACTCATATCAAAATATTAAATGAAGCAGAACAGGAATTTTTATGTCAAGTACATTCGGAGCATCAATCAATTTAAATTTGCGCAGTACGAGTAAATTCCGAAATTTAATATAGTCATAACTACGTAAATAATCAAGTTTCAGTTAAATAAAGAAACACGCGTCTCTTTTGTTGATGCCCAGATTTTAAAAAGAAATGTCATGCATTTAAAAAAATGCCGTGTCAATTCTTGTGCGATTTGACATGGAATGGCTCGTATTTGAATTTCCTTCGCTGTATCCCATTCATTCTGGGGGCAGAGTGAATATCTGAAATACTAATAACTTTTGATACCCTATCAGGCAGACGATCATTCCTTTTATAGTTCTTCAGCATGTCGATCAAAGACTGACCAAAGACAATTCGTTAGTGCATGAGAAGGCAGAGCGCGCCCTCATACTTACAATTGATTTGTTAGAACTATGTATGCAAAGTGCCCTGGTGTATTTTATAGAAGATTGAACAAGGAATACACCAATATTTTTTCAATTTTTATCTCATCGAGTTTATATAGAAATTTTCATTTTTTGGAAAAAATTACATTTTTAAATGAAATTATTTTTTGAAAAATGTATTTACAGAAAAATCAAATTGACATTTCAACGTATTAAAGGAAACAAACCAGGAATTTATATATGTAGTTCGGAACAACAATTGATCATATTTCGTGCAGTACGCGTAAATTCCAAAATGTAATATAGGCATAACTACACAAATAATCAATTTTCAGGCACATAAAAAAACACGTGTCTCTTTTTGATGTCCAGATTTGAGAAAAAAATATCCTTTAAAAAAAGTCGGGTCAACTCTTGGGCGTTCTGACGTGGAATGGCTCGTATGAGAAGTTCACGTGAAATCATTTGCATTAAGCAATAGCTTGATGTGAGCTTAAGATACTAGTGAATCTTAATGCATGAATCAGAGTTGAAGTAAAATAATTATTTCCTGTGAAGAAGTTCAAAACAATTACAAATTAAGAAACTTTTTTACATTAAGCCCTCGTTCAAAGATCGAGTCCTCAGAAAATATTTATTAGAGCAATAAACTAATTAATTAAACAAAAATTAACTAAACAATTAACTAATTACAACACACATTTTGTCAATGTATTATTTAATTTACATCATTAAAAATTACATTTTAACAAACCAATTTATTATTATCATTACTATTATTATTAATAATAAATATAATATTAATAATATTATATAATAATATAATAATAATAAATATAAAAATAAATAAAATTTTTAAAAATGTAGTACATTATTAAAATAGTATTAATTTTTTGTTTTCCTCACTAAATTAACTATTTTTAGTACTGTTTGTAGCAATAAGGTTTGCAATTAGTAGGTGATTTAGCTTCACCACTTTTTGTTACGTTTTGACTCTTTTTTTTTAAATAGAAAATAAAAACTAAGTATATTCTGCATATTCAAGTGTCAATACTACCAATTATTAAAATACAACATGTTATTAATAAAAGAGTGACAAGGGTGAACCACCATCCCTTCTGCAATTGCCATTTGCGACCATTTAAGTGGGATCGAACCAAGTTCATTTCATGCAAAAAGGATAAAGGCAAGAGTCGAAAATAGTGTGGTGGTGGAACAACACCAAAATTAGAAGCTAGATTTTTTAAGGTTATAAAACACCAAAGTTGGAACCCAGGGAAAATATGAAGCAAAATGAAGATGGATGATACCCAGGCGAATTTAAAATTTCAGGAATAAAATGTTAAGAGGAAAAACTGATATGATCGATCGGAATGGATGTACGTCATAAGGAATGTGAAGGTGGAGATCAATAAACAGTAATGTTTCCTAAGGTAAACGACAGTAATTCTTTGAGGTACTCGACCAGTCATTGTATCAGGCCCTTCAAATCACGAGGGGCAACAAAAGTTGTGGCCCCATTAATTTGTTTTTAACAAATGAAGCGTTTTTTTTCTTCCCGCAGAAGAAGGACATTAAATTCAATTAAGTTACCCCATGTAACTAAATAAGAGGACTACCTATTTAAACTAGTACTAAAACCTTTTCGCATTATTTCTTAATTTGTAATTTTCGAAAATTCAAAGATTTCAACGAAAATGAGACCTGAGCTACTCTTTTAAGTAACCCTTCTTCTAAACGTGGGAAAAAAATTAAAGAAAAAATTGGAGCGGTTTTTAGAGGAAAACAATTTTCTGTTTTAAATTGCCTATATTTCCCGCCAAATTCCACGAAAGCTGTTCATTATTTCGAAAAATTGAACGTGAACTTATTTAAAGTTCCGTATTTAAACAACAGATTTGAAGGAAAAAATCATCAATATTATAGTTGTAGGAAGACGCCCAAAAACTGTTCATTTGCGACTTTCAAAAATTCTGGGATTTCAACAAAAATGAGTCCTGTCACTAGTGTAAATACATGCTCTTAAGGTAGTTGCTTCCCTGAAAAATAAAAATTAAAAAGTGTGTGTATTTTGTTTTCCCTTCTATAGTTGATTCCTTTATGCTTTTACAGATCAAATACTTTTTTGATTTTTTCTCTATTCTTTTATTTTATTTTAGATCGCTTATCAACTACTTGGTCATTAACGACCTCAGTTACGTCTACAAAAAAATTGATCATACGTAACATTCTTTTACATGTACAAGTATTATTTATAACATCATAACAAAAATTTGATTTAGATCATCAATATTAAACTTATTTTATCCTTACATCAATAAAAGTTTAAATCATACATAACATGCTTTTAGGTAGATAAGGATTGATAAAATAAAAACAAAAAAATTGGATTAAACATGTGAACAGTATTAAAACTTACATCAACAAAACTGTGAATCATACATAACATACTCGTACTTCATACATAACATACTCACTAATCATACATAACATACACAGACAAAGATTGCTTTTAATACATTCACAAAACTTTTGTTTAAACACATCAACAATATTAAAATATTTTACTCTTGTATCACGGGAAGAGTTATTTAAACATTTCAAAAATTTCTTTTAAGGTCGCTTCAACATCTAGGTCATTAGCGACCACTTTCGGAGTTAAAGTTATGGTAACTTTGAAGATGAAATAATATGGTGATGATAAGGGGTGAAAGGACGGAAACAAATACAAACATGCCCGAGGTAAGACAAGTACCCGCGATCCTTCGGTCCGAAAACGCTACGATTCAACAAATTTGTTTTGGGCAAATCATCAAATATTTGAGTTGAATATATATTACAATTACATGAAAAAACATTGATTTGGGCATATTTTGAAAATAAATTAATTTTTCAAGTAACACACAGACGGACAGACGGACTGGCGTTTTGCCGGCAATCAATTTTTTGGTATCAAGTACCCATAAATTATAGATTCTGGCTACGCCTCGTGATAGAGGATTTTTTTTAAATTTAGCAACTGTATTTATCCACTTTTCGTTATAGAGCCCTGTAATAACAGGTTTTATGTCGAAACTTCGCAGTTTTCTCGCGCAACTTTTCATAACTGCCTCTTTACTTCGAAGCGAGAAAGAAAAACGGGACACTGTGACATTTCCTTGACTACTAAACGGCAGAAAACGGGACACATGCTATTGCCAGCCTCTGTATTTCATAATGCAAATGTTTGTCAATAAGAAACCAGAAAGGGAGAAAAGATTGTTACAAAGAACATTACATCTCTCCCTTCTTGATTGCAATAGTCTGTGAAACATTTGTTACGTGGTACATGAGCATATGATTTTCTCGCGCTTACTTTTTTATGAATTAATGCAAACCCAACGGAAAATATTATGATAAATTTAAAATTGTTGATGACACTTTATGCCGATTAGTCTGTCATTGAAACGGGACATTTTGACGTCCCGTTTTCCTTACAAAAAATACGGGTCAGGGAGTCAAAAAAAGGGACTGTCAAAAGGAGTCAAAAAAGGGACGGCTAATACGGGACTGGTCACCCAATTTCTTACACGAAATGTGATATTTTTTTGCCGAGGCAGTTTGTCAAAAGGCTAGGAAGTCAATGTTTTTGAGACGGCATTCAGTGTATCTGCCTCTCTCCTCTGTGACGACGGCCGAATGCACCGATTCCTAACGCGAAGGGAAATTTCAATGCGGAACTTTCCCCTCTTTTTTCAAAGCGGGAAACGACAAACTGCAATCTAATATGGAATAAAAATTATCACATCCTAGAACGTGACAATCAATAACCTATAATTTTTCATGGATAAGCCGTTTGTGGTTGATATGGTCAGAGGCCCATCCGGGTATTCAGGCGCCCATGGCAAGCACACACTTTGCTCCCCTGTCAGGATACTTAACATTAGGATTGCTGTTATTTGTTTTAGCGGGCGTACTTGTAGACCATAATGTGAATATAATTCTGAATAATTCTTTAAAAAGTATTTATATTGTTTAATTATAAACAATTTATCTGACTTATTTACCTTTTTTAATTTTAGGAATTGACGTAAAAAGAGAAAATAACTATTCAAGTTTATTAATATTTATTTACATTCATTGTAAAAGAGTAATGACATTGTAACATTATAGTAACATTTTTATGTTACTATTTTGAAAATATATTATCATATACTTAATGAACATTTATAAAATTAATTCCTATAAATTACTATATAAACTAAAATGACAACTATCAATAAGAATACTTAATTACTTATACATATTATATTACCGTGATATTCTAATGCGAAAACATCACCATTTTTATGTAGACTACAAGTGCACTTTCCGTGCTTTTATTAATGCAAATTCGTCAATGACAGAATAAAAGTCAATTTTCGCAGTTTCTTCTCATTTAATACTCAATAGAGCAAGATCACACAACCGTTCTCGCTCTAGAGAAGCTGGCAGGATAGTGTTAATTTTAAATAATAGGATAGTATTAATTTTATATTGCCGGAAGACCTCTCACAGCTTACAATAGAAACAGAAACTGTTAACACAATTTGAATAAGCGATACCTACATTCGTAAAAACACTCTGGTCTCCATATTTAACACTGAAGTATAGAAGTTCAAGGACTTCGTAATATTTTATTATTAGGTGGAATTGAGATTTCTGCAATTTATTCTGCAATTAATAATTTCTTCCTATAGCTATTTTCCATCAACATCACTGCTTTGTATGTGGCGAAGTTTGTACACTTTGTTTTGATAACTTTTGTATTCTTGTTGTAGCATAGACCTTCAATATCGAGCAAGAAGCAAATTTTTCATCAGTATCTTGTAAGCAGGTAAACCATTCATTTCGCTATAAAGACGGTCAACCGTTGCCTTCATGACTCATTCAACTTCTTGTTTGGCTGTCAGAGAAACGTCATCCGATAATTTAAAAGCCATTTTTTCTTTCGTCTTGATGGTGGTTCAATTAATTCATCCCATTCTTAACAAGGATTAATTATTTTTTTCGAGTGATTCAGTTTCCAACACTTCCCTTTCATCATGAAAATAATTTTGAAGGGCTTTTAAATCAACAGCGGCATCGTGAAAATTCATTTTTGGATCCCAAAATCTCGTTTGTACACGATCAGTTTTAATGAGTACTTGAAAGAGACCGAGCCATACCATGGAAATCAAACAAATATCATTAGTTCCGTAGTGGACTGTAATTAGATACCAACCGTATCTTTCCATCAAATAGCTCGTTGTTGTAATTACTCTTATAAGGATGATAAAATGGAAAAAAAATGTTAAATTTAATACAAAATACCAAATCATAGCAAATGCAATGCATTTATAACGAATATCATTAGCACCATTTTGTAATTAAAAATAATATTAAAAGGAAATGAAGTGAAAAAAACATTAAAACAAAACCTGGCTGATTCTGAATCTGTGCTCATATACTGACAAAATACTTTAGCGTAAATAAAATCAGGCATGAACAATTAAAATAATATCAATATTATGTAGGTAAATAGTATTATTTAATGTAGTATGTTCGTTTGATCGACCACGGTGAAGTACCTCCAAAAAATACTTGAAAGTAAAATCTGTGTTCTTCAAGGAGGTAAGAAATAATTTGGCCCTAACGGGCCTAAGTTTTAAGTAAAAGAAATTTAAATTAGTACTGGTTCTTATGAAAAAACTTTCTCGAGCATTGTTTCCTTTAAGTTATTGAAGCAGTTATACGGTTAATGTACCTTTTTCTATTATTAAATACGCAGTAAATTTTTTAGGGATCATAGATTAAATGGTATATTACATATCTCACCGGGCATTCTGAGGAGTACGTTATAAAAAACTGCTGCGAAATTCATCGCAAACGGAAGTACTGGTTCTCAGCATAGGAGTTAAAGTACCTGCATAAATGTGCCAACGATACATGATGCGTATTTTAGCATAAATAAAACTATTAGTTTATATTAATGCGAAAGAACAGGAAGCAGTCATTATCGAGTTCTGTTAACAGTGCGGCGTTACAACAAGGGTTACAAGCAACAATTACCACTATTCGTAAGGGATACACATTTTGCCAATTAGCATTGTTGATACCGCTAGCAAGAAAATGAAAATAGATAGAAAAAATATAATAATTAAATATTATATTTTTATATTCATCAAAATTACACTGATTTTAAATGCATTACTTTTTATTCCCACATCTTATAAGCAAAGCAAAATTATCTGTTCCTTTTCACATTTAACTCAATTAAAGAACGCAATTTAAAATAGGTTTTAAATAATTTCTAAAAGATTAATTTTAAAACTTATAACTAGAGACCGGATTTTTATGTAATTACATATTTTGTGTCTTTCTACATACCATTCTCAAAACTGTAATCTTGGCTAATCGCCGCTGTCCAAACAAAATATGCAAATTTTTCGTTACATATTTTTACATATTTGGTACTATATTACATATTTTACATATTTTGATGATTTCACAATTTTTTGTCAATTTTCTTCTATGTTATGCATTTTTTTGTTAAAATAAGCTTTTTTTTAAATTTAAGAATTTTTTCTTATATTATTACTGAGAATTGTCGAATAGAGATGCGCTACGTTTAGACGCGATCGGATGTTCTTAGTACGACATGCCCAAAATATAATCATAATTTCGTAAAATTCAACATGACCTTTTTTAAGATCTCTTTTTGACGAACACATTTCATTAAGAAAAAAAGTATCTTCATGATTGTAGCTTTAGGAAGACATCGAAAAAATTTTGAATTTTTTCTATTTTCGAAAAATCAGGGTTTTCAATCAACATGAGACCTACACCACTCTCTTAAACGTCCTTCAGGCTATCCACCAATAAAATTTCATTAAAAACGAAAATACCGTTTTTGAGAAAAAATTCTTTAAACAAAAATTAAAAATTGCCTCTCACGCAGAATCATGCGAAATATACTTCAATTTTTGAATAATTGTACATGATCTAATTTAAAAATCTATCTTTAAAAAACAGATTTTATTAAGGGAAAAATAATATTTAATATTTTAGTTTGAGGAAGACGCCGAAAAAATTGAATTGTTGCAATTTTCGAAAAGTAAGAGTTTTCAACAAAAATGAGACCTGCATCATTCTCTTGAACGCCCTTTACAATATCTAACAACAACAAAATATGCGCGATCTTTCCTTTCTCTTCCTTGTCTTATCTTCACCCCTTACTTACACACTCTTACATGCACTACACTACTACTCAAGCTGGGGGACCAGACGGGATCTTAGAGATTGTCCTGGCTGGGCGGTGCCCAGCTGGTAAGAGATACCTGATTGAGGAAACCCCGCAAGTCGACGGGTAGGTCGGTGCTCGATCTCGTCATCCACTGGAGAAATATCACCGTCTTCTTCCACGATAAATTTACGCTGGGATTCGAACTCTTTGTTTTTAAATTTAGGTTTATCACACTGTTCACGTTACAACATTCACCACCAAACATAATATACAATGAACGCCCGAAATTTATATCACGCTCATGTATTACGGGTAAAATTTAAAACAAACATTTTGTGTCTTTTTTCTCCGTTATTAGTACATTTTTAGGCTTTTTACTTATTTCGCTATTTTACTTTGTAAAAGATTAGCAGAAAGAGCTATTTAATTTTGAAAGGTTTATGCACTATTAGATGCAAATTTCCTACAAAGCGGAGAATATGAGCTTCTGTTTTCGCCATTCATATGATGTTCTTTGGGTGTTCAAATGTGAACTTCAACATTAATGGGCTTTCACAAAGCTTTTCAAACAATGAAAGAGTTTATTGATGTATCCTTTCAAAAAATTTGGTCATTGGTTTATGACACATAACGGCCAATATGTTGTAGTATGTTCTCTAGAAACAATGTGTTATCCTATACATTCACCAGTCGTTTTCACGGCCAACAAATGTCACAATGTGCTGGAAAGCTGGAAAGAATCTGGATGAATTGATATCCGTCATTCGAGTGGATTCAGTTCCAAACCTGATATTTATTAAAATTTGTACATGAATAAGGAAATTGTACAATTAAAACTTCGAACATTGAAAGTTAGCTATGAAGGTGTAGTACGTACTTTATTGTAGTACATGCTGTCGCCGGTGCATAAACTTCAATTCTCGTTTTCAAACAAGTTAATTTATGTTGTGTTCACCTGAAGACCAAGTCGAACATTCAATACAATTCTCATGTATGTACGAGTATCCAGCGAATATTGACATTCTTGGTCACAACTTCTAAAGCAACTTGTAAATCTGCTTGACAAATAGTGATCTTCGCACTATCTCTTTCATTCTTATTTACGTTTGTTAAGAACCAAATTGCTAAGAACCAAAACACACATGATTTACTAATAAAAAATTTACTAATGCTACGAAATGGACATCTGAGAAAAAACAGCTGTAGTGCCGATCAGAATCTTCACGTCTGAAGACACCGGGCACATGGATTGGCAATTTTCCGGAGTGATTGTGTGCCTCGAGACTCATTCTCACCGAACGAGAGTAATAGAGTTCCTACTTCCGCTCTGCCTTCGCCAAGTAATTGTCCGTTACCCCGAGCCGAGCTAAGTGGATCAGTCGGTAACTCCGTTACATCAGTGAGAAGGAAGTAGCGATCTTGCACCAATCTAAAGAACACTGCTTCTGAAAACGACGGAGCTTTGCAAAACTTGCAGAACGCAGCTGTTTTGTTTAATTCATCCTAGAACTGCTCACGTAAGCTGAAAGCGCGAATTTAAGATATTATAATTCCAATTGCCTGGAGCGAAGCCGTATAAGGCCCCTTGCCTGCGATTACAGAATATTGAATCGCCAATGGGGAGGTGAGGAGACGCGAGGAGGCACAGATGGCAGGGAAGCTGGAAGAAAATGGAGAGGTGTTGTGGAATAAGGATAGAAGAGACAGTGAATATAATAGAAAATGAAAAGGGATAAGAGCTCAAATAAAAATATATGAGGCAGGAGTATAAAAAATGTGAAATGGAAAGAAAAGACAAGTGTCGGGAAAGAAAAAAGTAAGAGAATGACGAAGGTAAGAAGCGAGTAAAAGTGAACAGTAAAGGAAAAGACTATCTACAGGGAGTCACAGAAATTAGATGGGAGAGGAAGATGTTCGGGTAAACTGCAGGGAAGATATTCGGGTTAGGGAAGGAGAAGCTAGATGAGAAAAGTTACAAAGCAAAATTGGTGGAACGGCTAAAATTGAGTAGAGGGTTAGGGCGGACGGCGTAAGGAAACGGCAGAAACCCGAACGGGGGAAGGTCATTAAGGAGCAAGAACGCCACAGCTGTGCACCGAATATACGGAAGCTCACCGACCCGGCGGCGTAGGCGGCGAGGGCGACGAGGGCGTCGAAGGCGGCGAGGGCGCCGAGGGCGGCGAAGGCGGCGAAGGCGGCGAAGGCGGCGAGGGCGGAGAGGGCGGCGAGGGCGGCATAGGCGATATCCAGCTCCTTCCTCCTCAGCGGAACACCAGCACCTGTTTGTCGCACCAGTGTCGGCGCAGCACTAGAACCTAATTTCCTCTAATTTCACATTCCCATTACAATACAAATTAAGAAAATGCAAATAGAGTTTAATATTGAGAGCGTGGCACAAACTCACTTCCTCTCACACAAAAGTGGGGAATATATATATATATATTATCCTCTAATCCTCATAACGCCCTTGATGCATAAATATATATGTTTCCTGATACGTTATTGCTTGTTATTGCCTTCGATACGGAGTTCGATATACACTGCATAACTTACCTGGATCGAGAGGATCGTGGTTACGAGGGAAATACGAAAACAGTTGAATGGTGCTACATGTTCTCTTATGAAGAAAATGATGAGAGGGAATAATGAAAGGAAAAATATGGGAGGTAAATATGAAAAAACAATCCGAGTGAAGAAAACAACTAATTAACTAGTAAATAAGTTAATCTAAATATATTATACTATAACATGAAACTGCAAAAATAATTTCCAACCAGCAAATATTTTCCCCGCACCGAGATTCAACACAAGTGGGGAAATACACCTCCACCTCGCTTTACCGCTACACCATGCAGTCGCTGCCCGGACGTCTTTTTGCCAAAGCGCTTATAAAGAGAATGGTCTCTTCCATTATTTCTAACACGCAATTTTCGAAAATTCAGAGTTCAACGAAAGCCTGCGCCATTTTTAAGAGTCCTTTGCTCACTAAGTATAAAAAATGTAAAGAAAAAGTTTAAAGCCATTTATGAGAAAAATCTTTTATTATAAATACGAAAATGATAAGAGAACGTATTGTAATTGTGCACCGGAAAACAGCTAATTTTTGACAGAAAAAATTATTGCCGGGACCTCATAACGAAAAAGTGGATAAATACTCGTAATGTATCTCTAAATAGTAAATTATTTCCTCTAACACGTTGTGTAGTCAGAATCCATGTTTTGTGGATCCTTGATACCGAAAATTCGGCTATCGGTAAAATGTCTGTCTGTGTCCGTCCCTTTAGTCAACGCTAGTGCCTAAACCGTTCCACCGATTTTTTTTCCAAAATGTAAATTCCCCGTTCGATTTCAATTATCTTGATACCCTCTGAGTTTGAAACGGATATTATGATTTTTGGGGGTATTTTACATGAAGTTTCAACAGCATTTTCAAGTTTTTCTTGAAAATTGCTCCATTTATTTTATTTTATTTTACTTCGTTCTCGGATAGCGTGAAGCAGGCATGTCAAACTGAGCCCGCGTGTGCTCCTTGCCCGTCTGGGAAGCTTCTGCGAGCACGGGCAACTTCCCCTGACTTCGCTCTCCGTTCCCCTCGAAGTCCAGAAAAGGTTGTATACGCGCAAGCTGAAGCGGCGCGAGGTGGGGAATGGTGGCTTCATACCAAAATATGTTTGTCGGATTTGCTCTATCGAACAAACGAGATTTGAATTATATTCTTTTCTATTTATTACAATTTCAAGTTTACTTTCTTTTTATATTCTGCCTTGAATAAACATTTTTGCCAAGGGGCAGGAATATCTTTGAATGGCGAATTCTTTCCTTCTTTTCATTTTGTACAGTGCTATTAAGTCATTCAGTTATTTATTGCATTTAGTAATAATGTGAAATAAATGAACAAGTCTCTATAAGTCAAGTTCTCAATTACCGTCGGACAGCGCTTTTATCAGACATGAATCTTTGTCCGTTATACTTCCTAACCTGAACGTAGAAAGCAGATGGCACTTTTTTTAGTTTGGTTTTAGCTTCAAAGGGTGTAGCCGAATAAGACAGTGAAAAGTGCCCCCAAACCAAATCGATAATCGCAAACCTCATATGAAAGAGAAGACAAAATGAAGTAAATTCACAATTCAGCCTCCTAGGGCAATCTGTTGCAGAGATACGAGAAACGTGTTTTTCATGTTTTATTTCTGTCTCAACATCTATTGCGTGTATCACGTCGAAAAAAATTGCAGAGACGGAGAAACATAGTTCAATTTGAAGGTATTTTTATCAACGAATTTTGACGCCAAATTCATATAGTAAAAAAAACAAATTTTTGAAATTCATTTTCGACGTGATAACGTCCGAGTACTGTCTCAATCCCCCCTAAAATGGGTCTAATAACATTTTTTATTATATATTTTTTCAGATGTTTAAACAATGTGAACGGTAGTGAAAGAAAATTAAAACCAATTTTTTTAGTTTAAACATTTGAAATTCGCGCCTAAATGTTAATGAAAAAACGGTTTAACCGATATTTAAAAACAGATTTAAACTCGAAATCTCATAGATATTAACATCGATTATGTATCAAACTCAATCGGAATATCCTCGGTGGAAAGCATGGTGGAAAGATATGGGTGGCCTCTTGCGCATCCGACTTATAATACTAATTACTTACTCATTTTAGCGTGAATTTTAAATGACAAAATTATCACAGTAACAAGTCATTGAAACAAGCAGATAAGAACTTTTTATTAATATTAGATCTTTTATTACAATTACCCTTTCATCGTGTTATTTTTGGTCGGTCACCGGTGAAAATTGTCTATTTATGCTAATTAAAAAATGTTTCTCAACGCTTCTTGCACACTCTGAAACATGACGGGCGACGTCTGGTCTCACTTTTTAAACGAAGTGGTCACATGGTTCGTGACGGAAACTGGTGCTGTGCAGAACGAACAAAAATCGGTGTACCGGAGGAGCCCATCCATCTCTTTCCACTATGGGAATATCGGGAGAGAAACGATATTGTCAACATGCAAACGGAAGTGGCACCCTCGGATGCTGCTCCCACATAGCTGCGATCATTTAAACACTCATTTGACCTTAGCTCACAGTCAGGGGCGCGCTGTCTCGACGCAGCGCGGCCATTGCTTCGGCATGCTGGCGGGGAATACCTTTTCGTAGACCCTCGCGGCCTCGGTTGTGGAACCTTCCTCCAAACAACCAAATACGATGCCGGTCGGCTGGATCCAACGCTGAGCTCGCCACTTCTCGGCTGCAAACGCTCGCAGCTCATTACTTCTGACTTGTCTTTTTCTTCAAAGCATTGTGTGTTCTTGAATTTTCGTCGCGGCTATTGAAGCGTATTGGGAGGTACTAGCTCCACTAGCGGTGGATCGAGCTCTCGTGAGTTTTACAGCACGAATTAGTTCAAAATGGCCCCCAACGTTAGATTCTAGTACTACTGGTGATAGTTCACGTTGCACTTTCTTCCTGACGGAACTCATTCGCTCGAAACCTCCATCCGCTCGCAACACAATTCTCTTCTGTTCGACCACCAGAAGCGACATGGTTCCTGTTTCCTGTTCATGAAATGGCGGCTTGTATCCACCATGTCAGAGGCCAGGATTCGCGCAAGGATTATTTCCCTTTACTAACCGGCCTAACGGCCGAAAAGAACAGTTCGTAAAACGATGGATAGCAAACTATAAAACACTCTCCACTGATCGATTACTCCTTCTACAGAATTTAACAGACAGACTGGTCTCGACTACTCTCTTCCAGAAATTTTCAAGTACTTCCGTCTTTTAACGGAAAAAAATAATTCTGGCTGCGGTTTCCCTTGCCTCGGAAGACAATGGCGAGATTTAGTCTCTTATCTTATTTCGCAAATTTACCATTGGTGAGCGTGGGTTCCGCTCAGCTTGACCGATGCCGACGTCAGGCGGTGACGTCGGCGACGCGCCACATTCAACTTGGCGGACCGCCTGAACCAACGTTTGAATTCGCTGTCTCGGTTCTTGACGCGTGGGCGGGGCATATATTCGGCCTCGACTCATTACAGAGTAGCAAATATACCCTAAATATGATGTTCTTAGCAAAGAATATCCTGAAATTATTCTACAAATATTGAAAATAGAATTAGACAGAGAAAGTAATATATTTAAAATGCCGTGCACATGCAGATTTAAATTGCTAGTTAAACCATTTAAATGTCCCGAATATGAGAACTGTTTATATATTCGTGAAGAGAAAAGATTGGGGATTTTTTAAGAAAGAAAACACAAAATCACGTTTTTTGTCAAAGTTACCTCCCATCTGCCCTTGTAAATATTACAAAAGCAAGATACTTTCGATTGAAAATGTTTCATTTCTCCTCCAATTGAGAATTTGAAATCTAATTGATGTATTGTTTCATTTTAGTGGATAATTTCTTTGTTTTAAACAGAAAATGAGAACTAATATAGCTGAATTTGTGACTGCAATTGTCAAGTAACTTCTCCCAATGGGCCAAGTATACAGTGACATTCCGCTACTCCTGAGTCGTTTGTACAACCCTTATTTTTAAATCAGAATTTAACAGAATTCTCAGAACGCAGTGCCCGCGAGCTCTAGTAAGTTAGTTACCTCGTCCGCGACCTTGACATGCCTGCTGTAAAGGTCCATTCACAATGCATATACATAACATAAGCATAATGCAATACATAAACATAAGCATGGAGTTAACATAAAAGTTAGGACTACATCCATAAGCACACACATTCACAATGCGTTCGCATAAGCATAACCCGTAAGATGTTAACTTGAAAGCTTGCAAGCTTCAAGCTTCTGTGCTTATGCTTATGTCAAAAATAAGAAATGAACCAATCACAGTACGTTAACTCAATATCGAATATCGAAATAAGTCGGTAGACGAATTAACGTAATCCATGGCAATAGCCCCCCCCCCCCCCGGTCATGGTCACAGTTGCCATCTCGAAATCGATTCTCACATCCCACCAAAAGTAAACTAGAATGTCTCACAGCCAATAGAAACTCGTTTTTTGCTAACGTTTATTTTCCACATTGTGAATACTTCAGCCTATCACTTATGTTAATGTTTATGTCTATGTGTCGTGCTTATGTTTGTGTTTGCATTGTGAATGGGCCTTAAAGGAATCATAAGAGAATGATGCAAGTGTCATTTTCGTTGAAATTCCTGATTTTTCAAGTCGGGGAATATCAATTTTGGAGAAAATCGTATGAATGGTATAAGTGCTAACCTTGATCAAGGACGGGCGGAGGGACTGACGGACGAACAGACTGACGGACGGACGGACGGGACGGACGGACGGACTGAAGGACGGACGGACGGGAAAACTGACGGCCTGACGGACTGGCTGACTGGCTGGCTGACTGACGGACTGACGGACTGACGGACTGACGGACTGACGGACTGACGGACTGACGGACTGACGGACTGACGGACTGACGGACTGACGGACTGACGGACTGACAGACTGACGGACTGACGGACTGACGGACTGACGGACTGACGGACTGACGGACTGACGGACTGACGGACTGACGGACTGACGGACTGACGGACTGACGGACTGACGGACTGACGGACTGACGGACTGACGGACTGACGGACTGACGGACTGACGGACAGACGGACTGACGGACTGACGGACTGACGGACTGACGGACTGACGGACTGACGGACTGACGGACTGACGGACTGACGGACTGACGGACTGACGGACTGACGGACTGACGGACTGACGGACGGACGGACGGACGGACGGACGGACGGACGGACGGACGGACGGACGGACGGACGGACGGACGGACGGACGGACGGACGGACGGACGGACGGACGGACGGACGGACGGACGGACGGACGGACGGACGGACGGACGGACGAACGGACGGACGGACGAACGGACGGACGGACGGACGGACGAATGGATGGACGGACGGACGGACGAACGGACGGACAAACGGACGGACGGACGAACGAACGGACGGACGGACGGACGAACTGGTCGGACGAACGGATGGACGAACGGACGGACGAACGGACGGACGAACTGACGGACGAACTGACGGACGAACTGACGGACGAACTGACGGACGAACTGACGGACGAACTGATGTTTGCCCATAAAACAAATTTTCGGTATCAAAGGCCCAAAAACGTTGGTTGTGGTTGCAATACGTATTAGGAGGAAGAAATTTATAACAAAAATATTTATCCATTTTTGTGACTAAATGCTTTGATCGTGTTTCTTTTGTTTTTATTTATATAAAGATAATTGTAGTGTAGTTCTTTTGTGTGGCTTGCCTTTTACTGTTGAGTCTCAATATACTGTGAATTACTACATAAAACCAGGATTGCATAATGGAGTGAGTTGTAATGTAAAGGCCTACATGCAAAGACTGCCCTAGGGCAAGGATCAATACGATCCTGAATTTTGTTTAATATCTTGGCCTCTAATCACAAAGAATCTTCATGAATATTTGAGAAAAAACTGTTGCAGGTCAAATAATAACAACAACAATAATAATAATAATAATAATAATAATAATAATAATAATAATAATAATATTTTATTTCTTATAGACTTACAGATAGTGCACTATCTGTAAGTCTATAAGCAATTAATATAAGCAATTAATCTATAAGCAATTACTTGACATGTCAAGTAAAGTCTGTCCAGAAATTATTTAAAACTACGGTAAGTTAATTACATTTTTTTACTACATACACTTGCAGTAATAAATTAACAAATTTATATTATCTTGATAAATTATATGTTAAAAATATATACAAGTGATTAATATAAACAATTAAATTAAGTTATAATAGGATTTAGAATTCAATTACATGACTTACAGTGATAATTCAAATAGTTTACTTGATAACTTACATGATTAATAAAGCATGTTAGGGCTCACAATAAACATTAATATAATTTACATTAATTTAACATTAATTTACATTAATTAAACAAAGTCACATTATTAAATTAAGAATAACATTAACAATGCATTATATTAAGAAACAGCAGATTATGATACAGTGGAAAAAACTTACAATTAGTGTAATTCAGTAGTCAAGTAATTCATTACAATTAATGTAATTCAGTTATCTTACAGTAATAGTAATAAATAATAAACTTACAATAACTTGAATATATTAGGTGTTAATAATAATTATAAGTGCTTACAATATCCTGACATATAATTACATTATTTACTAAATTAGTAAGTATAGTACATTGTCTTATTGAAACTGAATGACTGGTACAGAGTGGTCACTCTTGTAGCAGTATATGGTTTTTAATTACAGAAAAGTTAAAGCAGTTCAGATATCTTATATTGACACACACTAATAAGATTGGGTTTAAGCAATGTTTTGAAGTATTTATCATTAGCTAATTTAATGGTGACTGGGAGATTATTAAAAAGCTGCGCTGCAATCCAGAAAGGATCTTTATTAGTTGAAGACTTGCTAGTGAATATCTTGTGATGATAATAATAATAATAATAATAATAATAATAATAATAATAATAATAATAATAATAATAATAATAATAATAATAATAATAATAATAATAATAATAAATAATATATTTGTCACATAAATACAGCATAAGCCATGTATGACAAGTCAGGACATTATATGATCATACAATGTACAATGCAAATATTTCAAATATTAAATACAATACAGGTATATGTAGTCCCTATGTCCTCTAGTATGATAGTTATGTACCTCTTTATTTCACACAAAATATTGATTCTGATTATTTCCCAATAGTAGTATTACTTTGTAAGAGTAGAGTGCTACAACAGTCAGTGATTCATATTTAATAAAGAAATCTTTACAGGACTGTCTTGGATTCAGTTTGAAAATGATTTTGATACATTTCTTTTGTAGGACCATTAATCTATCCATATTTTTTTGTGTTGTACCTCCCCATATTTCAATACTCTATTGAAGTTGTGAGAAGATTATGCTGTAATAAACTGACAGAAGTGAGTCTGTTTCCAAGTGTCTGGAAAAGTATCTCAAGAGGAATATATTGGAGTTTATTTTACTACGTGTGTCAACTTGTTTGTTGTAAGTTAGATTCTCATCTATGAATATTCCTAAAAACTTATGACAATCAGTTTGATTCATTGATTCAACTTCCACTTTTATGTTCTGGTGTTGGTAACTGTGATGAAGCTTAAAATTGATTAATACAGATTTATCAACATTTAATTTCAATTCATTTATTGACAGATAACTTTTAATTAATTTTATTGATTCTGACAGATTAGTTTCTAGATGACAAAGATTTTGCCCACTGCTTATTAGAGTCGAATCATCAGCATAAGAAATTACAGAGAAATCAGGAGAGCTTAGAAAATCATGAATATATATTAGAAGTAACAAAGGTCCAAGCACAAATCCTTGCAGAACACCTGTGGTAATTATATCAAAATTTTATTTAACTTTGGATAAGAAATTTTCAGATTGCCAGAAGATGTCTGCACATTGCTTACGCCCTGCAACGTATGATCTAATGAGGTCATTAACTCCTTCTGTTATTCCATAATAATCTAGTTTAGTCAACAGTTTTCATGAGATACACTATCAAATGCCTTTGAAAGATCAATGAATATACCTGCTGTTTTCTTATTTGATTCCAAGTTTCCAATGATTTCGTGAATAAATTCCACAACAGCAGAGGTGGTGAAGAAGCCCATCCTGAAGCTATGTTGTGATTTATTAAGGATATTATTAAATTCAAGAAAACAATTAAGTCTTGCTAATATAACTTTTTCATAGAGTTTGCCAAATACTGAAGTTAGGGTTATAGGTTGATAATTCCTCACATCTTGTGTATTATTATTCTTAGCAAGTGGCCTTACAATACTAATTTTTGTTAGTATATATTTATATTTTACATGTATTGATATAATTTGTCTGAAGATTTAGATTGCATTCACCTTTTTGAAGATCACAAAAATTGTATTAATAATTGTAAATATTTCCATTGTAACACTACTGTAAAATAAGTGATGTTGCTTTAGCAAAATCCAATCAGAAATGTTCCATTTCATGATTGTTATTTTCACTTTCACTTCATTAACCCAATTTCTAAATTTACTTTCCTTAATGTCATTCTATTGATGAAAAACCATTCAAGTAATAGAATATTTCATTCATTAATTTTAATTTGAATAGTCTTTATGAACCTGACCAATGTAAATTGATATCAGTAGCAAAAATTAAGTTGTTTTCCCTTCGTTAATATTATTAATGATACGAAAAACAATACTGGCCAAAGAAGCAAGCCCTATGGAACCTCCTTCCCTGATTTACTTGAGAGAGCTATTTAGAAATTGTATCAGTATCTTCATTAGCCTAGACAACTTATATAATTTCTTTATGGTTAGTAAGAAATTATTGAAAACAATCATGGACACAAACATGAAAACATTCATATTCCAATTACCTCCATTTTATTTAATACAATATGATGATTAAGTTGTATATCAAATGCCTTGGATAGATCTAAGAATAATTCAATTTTTAATAAGACAATCACAAAAAATGACATTACAATTTCTCAGTGAAGAAATCAAACAGGCTACTCTGGAATTCTGAGGAGAAAATTTATTGCATCTCATAAATATTATTCAAAGCAAGTACCATTAAAATGATATTCAAATCAATGAAATCAGCGGAAAATGCATCAGAAATTACGGAGAAAGGTCAAAAATGACTTATTAGTTGAAATCAAGAAAAAAACAAACAAACTACAAGGACATAAAAATTGGTAATTTCCTTCTGTCATAACATAAAATTAATTTCTATACTAAATGCAATTTTTCTAAAGTGAAAAGAAAAAAAAAGATATTTCATAAAAACCTGTCCCCTAATAATAACAAACAATAATTGAACTGAACTGAACTAGATTGGACTCGACTGGACAAGTTTGAATTGTTGTTTATTCCTCACAGAAATTTAGACTATTTGTTTACATTCTTAGGCCTGGTTGATTAAATATTACACAAGTAATGGCACACTCAAGGTGGCTTCTGAGGGTAATTTGTTGAAGAATTGTATACCTGAAGAGAATGTACCCTTTTGATATAATGTGCTTGTGCACATTGGTTGATAAAGATTCCATGCTTGCTTTGTGTTATAGGGATGTAAGCTTCAGGTAAATTTGTATGGTGTCTCGTTGTTTACTAGATTTTTTCTTTACAAACATGATAACTTCATTAATGAATATACATGGCTGTAGAAGTATATTAGGTTTTTTGAACTGAGGTCTGCAGGACTCTGTTCCTTTTGTATTTGTTATTGTTTGAATGATTCTCTTTTGTATTTTGAATGTTTGCTTAGCCTCTGGTGCTTGGTCCCATATTATTATTCTGTATTTGAGAATAGAGTGCACATTTGCCAAGTACACTGTTTAAGCTGTTTCAATGGTGCTGTTTCCTATTATTATTCTAAGAGTATAATTAAGTGTGCTCATTGTTTCATAAATATCTTCAAATTGTGAATTCCTTTTGAGGTTGGATTGTATGGTGATTCCGTAAAATTTTGTTTTTCTGTGCTTGTATGATTCTGTTTCCTACTAATGTTAAATTTGGTAAGTATTGTTGTGTTGAGTGAGAGTTGTGGAAGGGTATTGTGATTTTTTTGTCTCTATTTAGGATTAGTTTTTTTGGGGGTGGATCCATTGAATTAGTTAGTCAATGGCTGAATTGGCTTTGTCTTGTAAAGCTTTGGTTGTTCTTTCTTTGAATATTATATTCGTGTTGTTAGTGAAAAGTACTGTTTTGTTGTTTTTCATTATTGATGGCAAGTCCTTTACAAATATAAGAAATAAAATCAGGCCTAGTGCGGATCCTTGCGGGACCCCATATGTCACATCTCTTGGCACGAAGTGATGATTATTTATTTTGTTGTGTTTTTGGTAAGGTAATACTAGTATTTGTTTTCTGTCTGATAGATATGATTTTATCCACTTGTAAGCAATTCCTTGGATTCCATAGGATTCTAATTTTAACAATAGAATTCTGTGATCTATTGTGTCAAAGGCTTTTCAGGTCAAGGAAGAGACCAACAGGATTTTCTTTTTGCTCTAATACCATGAGGATTTCATTTACAAAGGTGAATAGAGCACTTGCAGTTGATCCATTTTCCCTGAATCCATGTTGTGAGTCAGTGATAATGTTACAGTATATCAAGTAGAATTTTAACCTTTCATAGAAGAGTTTTTCTAATATTTTTTAAAAACCTGACAGGAGTAAAGTTGGTCTCTAATTCATTACATCTTGTTTGTTACAATTTTTGTGGATAGGTTTAATTACTGCAGTATTAAATATGGTTGGGAAGGAGCCATGAGTTAGTGATTGGTTGTATAAATATGTTAATGGTTTGATGATATATGGAGCAATTTTCTTTATTAAGAAGTGTGGAATGCTGTCTATCCAAGTGGATTGATTATGAATGATGATTATGATTGGTTATTTTGAATTTTGCTTATAATTTGAAATATTTCCTTGTCTGTTGTTTCTGTGATGTACATTCTAGAAAGAGAGTTTTTAAAGAAAGGTGGTGGTTGTTGAGGTGTATGGTTTGGATTACTTGTTTGTAGGAGTCAACCAGCAATTTCAGAGAAATGTTTGTTGAATTTACTGGATGTTTCATTAGGGTTTGTTATTGCATATTAGAAACACTTCAGTTATTGACTGTATATTGCCATATAATTACATTACATAATTATTAATACATTACATTTAATTATATATCTTTGTATAAGACCATTTTATTAACACTTGAACTACGTTGCAATTTAATAAAGCTATAATATATACTTGCATTCTAATTGATAGGCACTATTTATCTTTGCATGAATTGTTCAGTGACTATACACTGTTGCCATTTTTTGGTGTGTTTCTGAACTTTATTTCATTTTTTAAAAATTTCTTTTGGGATGTTGTTCAATAACATGGGTATGAAACGTTTTCTTCTTCTTTCCACTTATTTCTGTGCCTTTGGGCAAGATAATGGTGAGAACTATCTAGATGGTTTGAATGTATCAAAAAATCAAAGTTTATTGTTGTCTGTGAATTATATGTTATAATAATTTTACTTGAAACCTCCTTTATTGTATTAATCTGTGGCAGATCTGGGGGAGGGAGAGGGGCATGGAAGCCATGACCCCCCCCCCCTGCAAAAAGGCTTAGAGTGTCCTTTGTTATCTCCTTTTATTTGGCAAAATTGATTTAAATATTGTCAGATGTCTTAGATATCAACATTTAAGTATAATGCTGCTGGCAAATGGCCAATTGGCTAATGACAATCTTGCCCCAAAATTTTCAATTGGACAATTTAAGCTATATTTATAAATGACAACAATAATTCTGCTACCAATGTGTTTATTTATAACATAATATCATTCTATAAAGATTTATCTTGTTTGTGTTAAATTTAGTGCTTACTAAAGTAATTTTTACCTCTCGACATCTTAAGCTTCTTCATCATAAGATAAAAAGACTAAAGAGTCCTTTTGTAAAATGAAAGAATGCACAAGAACCAGTTTCATAATCATCATACTATGCTGCGCCAATGGATAAAAATATTTTAGATTTTGGAACCAGGGAAACCTGTGACATTCTGTATTGCTGTCCTTGTTTTCTAAATGGGATTTCATGCCATGGTCCTAACTAAACTAAACTTTAAAAAAAAATTATATGAATTACATGGCAAACATGTATGAAGAATGGTGGCATGACATGTGTCACTGTTTTATTCATTCCATTGTTGACAAGTGCCATGAAAAGTTATTAGTGAAAACCAAATCTATTGGTTTTAGGATCAGTCAAAGACAGGCAACACCCAGTATTTGTTTTAGCATTTACTGAAGTTTAAAATCACAACAAACTTCACGAAGTTTTGTGAGCTAGTTGTTCACATCATCAGAAAAAATATGATAAATCGTGAAAAGGACACAATATGTATACATATAAAATTGTTATTGAGAACAAAGATAGATTTATAAACATTAAATGATATTTTAAAATAAAGAAAACTAATTCTAGTGGGAATGCAGAAATATTAACTTTTATGTGTCAAGTCTCTGAAATTAACCTTGGATATTTTCTTGTTTCCCTATCCAATATTAAGCCATTGTTTAAATGAGAATTTTGGGAAAAAATAATTCTTTGTTTAGACATTGAATTCAGTCATGAACTGGTCTCTCTAATGCTGTTTTGATGTTCTCACATTGTAAATTTGACAATATTTAAATTATTTGAAAAATTATCTTTTGGAGCACAACTAAGTTTGCTATATGAAGAGGGTAGTGTGACAGGTTGGCTCTGTTAACGAATCCATAGACTATTCCTGTTCTATGGTTGTGGGGTAAGAGGATAAGACATTCAGTGTGCAATTTGTGGCACCATCTTTTTGATACCATTTTGTTATTCACTTACCATTAACTTGTTTTATAGTACTGTCAAGGTAATTCAAGGATAAATAATCTAAATTAGTTTAATAACATTAACTCATTTATAATTCCAGTATAATATTTTTGTTTTGTTAAGAATAGTTGTTAATAAACAACTTATTAACTTAATTAACTAAACTTATTAACTAAACTTATTAATAAATAAGTAGAGGTATTTTATTTTTTACATGTCACAAGTTTCAGGAGGGTTTCAGTTGGTGTTGTTGTTTTTTGTGGTTGTTGTTGTGTGGTGGTTGTTGTTTTGTGTGTGTGTGTGTGTGTGTGTGTGTGTGTGTGTGTGTGTGTGTGTGTGTGTGTGTGTGTGTGTATGTGTGCATGCATGCATACGTGTGAGTGCATACCCGTCCATCAGATTAGTTACACATGTCTGATGAAGAAGGTTTTAAGTGATATTGAATGAAGAGCAGAATATTTTTCTGTAGACATACAGGGAAACTGGAACTCTATTTTCTTCAGAGAATTTCTAAACTTAAATAAAAAATAACTGTATGGAAAATTTGTTGCCAAGATACTTTCTTCTTTCTGCTGCAGCCTGGTATAATAAGACTGATAGGTTGAAATAGTCTCAAAGACTCAATAGTGATCTTTTACAAATGCAATGCACTCTTCAGATACTTTGTTTGGTATATTTTTGTTTTCCTCTGCTGTCTTCAGAAGGATTAGTGCTTTTAGATGTATGTATCTTAGATTGTATTTTTTCTTTTCATTTGCTTTGCTTAAACAAACCATAAATTGTCCAGAAAATAACTTTACATAATCGGATGTCACCCACACCTTCCTTTCTTGAGGGAACATAGAGGCATATTGTGCATTCACAGGGTTGGGCAAAATACTTTAAATTTAGTATTTAAATACTTTGCCAAAATATTTTGTAAATAAGTATTTAAATACATATTCAAAATACATTAGGTTTTCAATTGCTAAATACAAACATATTTAAAATACTTCAAATATTCAAAATAGAGTAAATACAATAATTTTGCATTATAACTTTTTTATTCAATCATATAGGGTAATTGCCAATAACAATAAATTATTAATTGACAGTGATAGATTTCTGAACAATAACAAAAAACTTTCAATTATAAAACACTTTTACTTATACATTCACACCCAATATAAAATTATATCAAAAATATGTCTAATTAAATCAACAGAATTTCCTTTTAAAATGACTAGATTTTCAAACAAATCATCAGACAATAAATCCCTAGTTGGCATGTGTATAAAACCCGCAAAGGAAAACAGTTGTTGAACTCACGCTGATGAACATAAATTAGTTGTTATATGGAATAAACACTTTTTTATTGTTTATTTATTTATTTATTTATTTTATGTCAAAAAAACAGTTAAAAACTGTGTATAACATGCTATGGGGAAAAGTGAATTGTGTGCACATTTTCAAAATTCTGTGATCCCTACACTAAGTCACATACTACTTAAATTTTGAATTTTGAAAGGGAGAAAAAAAAACAAAAAAACTCCCATGTAATAAAATCTATTTTCAAGGATAAATAAGCAATAAATTTTTAATTTTGAATGGGAGAAGAAAACAAACAAAAAAACTCCCATGTAATAAAATCTATTTTCAAGGATAAATAAGCAATAAATTTTGGCTCTTATTACTTCCTGCCGCGACAACATGGAAACGATAATTTGAATAATTGTATTTCCCACTGAATTCTAGAAGACGTGCACAGAAAAAGAAGTTACATTTATGTCCAGAAGCAAAACAAGGGGCCATCTCAGCATTTGCTCAATGGATCAGGGAAACTGGACGAAAAACCTGATCGAGATGGGGGTCATTGACCCGGAAGCTGTGTTACAATAGTTGTTACAAGTTGTTTATACTCATTTATACAGTCCAAATAGTAATTAATGCATTATGTATCATTGTTAAAATTCATGTTACTTTTCTTGTGATGCTCAGTATAGTCTCTAATTGTATAGAAACAGTTATGCAGCAGAAACGATTTCACTTGGGATTTAAACTTTTCTATTGAATTTAATCATTTAATGTCATCTGGCAAAGTGTTGTAAAATAATGTACATGTATTGTATCTGAATTTTTTGTAATGAGCTGTTGATACTGTCACCTGATGAATATGATTTCTACGTCGAGTGTTATAGTAATAGACTTCGGCATTTTCTGAAAATATATTTCTGAAAATATATATGGTTGTTATTCGTACAATTCGTTTTTGTAATCTGAAAGTCTGGGAGCTATAAGATGTATTTCCCCAGAATATTATGCCATATCTCAGGCGGGAATGAACATTCGCGAAGTATACACAACGAGCAGTATGAAGGTTGACTGAATTTGCAAGAATTCTGAACGCGTAGCATAATGAACTTAATTTTGTGTTCAATTCATTTAAATCGACGTTCCATTTAAGGTTTGACTGAATTGAGAGACCTAAAAATTTTGTTGCCTTAACATCAGTCAATGGTACACTATTCATTTTCAATGGAGCACAGAATTGTTTATTTGAAATGGAAAACTGCATTAAAACCGTTTTCTTTTCGTTTACTATTAACTTGTTATTTCGGAACCAATTTGAAACATCTGACATTGTACTATTTACGGTTTCTTTATTGCAAAGGATGTTCGTATCATCCGCAAAGAGAACCGTTCTTCCGTTTCGAATCGTCGAGGGCATATCGTTTACGTAAAGTAGGAACAGAATAGGGCCTAAAATCGATCCTTGAGGAACTCCACATGCAACGGGCAAAGAGTCGGAAAGATGCGTACGTAATGTTCCATCATTCCAGTAAGGAATTTCAACTTTCTGAGATCGTTGTTTAAGGTACGAACATAACCAATCTAGAGCAATACCACGGATTCCATATGAAGGTAATTTTGAAAGTAAAATGTCATGATCAATGATGTCAAAAGCTTTGAGAGATCTAAAAATAATCCAATAGGTGCCTCGTTTTGATCTAATGATGAGGCGACATCTTTAAGAAAAGAAAATATAGCTGTTTCCGTTGATTTTGATTTTCTAAATCCATGTTGGCAATCTGGAAGCGCGTCGTGTTTAGTGAGAAAGGTTTCCATTCGTACGTAAAAAAGTCTCTCTAATATTTTTGAAAAAACTGATAGAAGAGAAATGGGCCGATAATTTTGAATTTCGTTTTTGTTGCCGGTTTTGAAGAGCGGCTTAATTTTAGCTGTTTTGAAAATATCTGGAAACGTTCCAGTGCATAAAGATGCATTAAATATGTGAGTTAACAGGTGTATAATGGCATACGCACAATTCTTTAATAAAGAATCTGGGAATTCATCTAAACCGGACGAATATTTATTTTTTAGTTTACCGATTATTTTGAGAATTTCATAGGAAGAAGTTTCGGAAACGAACATTGTGTCTAAAATTTTGGGTGAACTGTCTGTTTTTGAATTTTGTGCCTGAAGACTCTTAGTGAGATCGGCAGCAATTCTCGAAAAGTATTGGTTAAAGAAACTAGCCACTGTTGCCGGATCGTTTACATTTATATCGTTATATTTTAAAACAACATTCTCTATGGGTTTTCTAGTTGATTTGGTTGTATTTTTTATTATATTCCACATTGCTTTTGTTTTATTATTTGAGTTCAAAATATCCTGATCGTTTTTCATGATTTTAGCCTGCCTTATGACTTTTCGTAACAATGTTTTGTATTTTTTAAAGTAGATAAGGAAATGTTGAGATACGTCATGACGTTTAGAAATGAAAGAAAGAATTCTCTTGTTTTTACAAGATGTCTTAATTCCTTGTGTTATCCAAGATTTGCTTTTCCGTGAAATATTTAATTTTCGTTTTTGAAGAGGAAAGCAAATGTTAAAATGAATTGAAAGAGTTGAAAAAAAAATTATATTTGTCGTTTGTATCAACAGTATTATGTTCACTTAAGTGCAGGAAAATTAATTAAATAAATAAATTTGAAATAATAATGTAAACAAAATTTTCAGACATTAATTTATAGGCTACATTTTAACTTTGACCATAATATAATTGCTGAATTTGACATGCATATAATATTATGCTTCATACGTTTTATTAAAAGTTAACTTGTTTCACTGACTGATTCATTCTCTTCACTAATATTTTATGCATTAAAGTGCTACTTGCAATAAGTAAGTCTAAGGCATTTGTCTGAGTCTTCTTAAGATGTAGAAAATTCATTTACACATACAATTCCTCCACCCAACAATAATTTCTTCCTCCTAGCAACCACTATCAAAATGAGAATGGAGCTTACCATTACCTGCTCAGAATGCAATCAGAAATGAACTTTCAGCTAGTTCTAAAAATGCTATTAAATGGCATAATTGGTGTGACATGGTATGTAGATGGATAGTAGAAGAAGGAGAGAATGTGATCTTGACTTCATCCAAAGTGCCACAGGTTTGCCCCCATTATCTTGCACCAAGACACAGATTTGTTAAAGGACCTTGGCACATAAAACATTGTTTCTCTGGCATTATATTGATATCTTGACTTCTATTGAATTTTGGTTCTGTTGTAATTCAAGGTAAGGTGCAGGTATTTGCAAAAGCCTCATGGTGATGATTCATATTGTGTGACATTGCGTGACAAAGTTAATGAAGGATGACTCCACATACACTCAATGCTAACAGATACTGTATGTTGCAGAGATACCCCAATTAATAAAAAATGTTGTACTCTGTAATTGCTCTTGCTGTGATTTTCATAATTTTTAGCTGTATTATTCTCAGCATATCTTTATGAGGAGCTTGATAGAAAACAAATAATACCTAATGTTCTTTGTTTTGGTTTAAAATATTCAAAATCATGTCTATTGGATTCACATGTCTATCATGTACCTGCAGAATTTTTCATTAAATATCTCCCTACAAATTAGAAGGTTAATGTTAGTAAAAATTATTTTGTTTCCTTACATCAACTAAGGAGATATTGTTTACAACAATTAAAAAATTCACTCATTCAAAGCCTTCAAAAAACTCAAAATGCCTGTATTTGCTTCACTTATAACATAAACTAGTGGTTCAATTGGTGCACACACCTTCTCATATTATTTTTAAATTTGCAATTTTCGAAAATTCAGTTCAATGATAATGAGACCTGAACCATTATTTTAACAATTCCCTGTTTCATCTGTGAAAATAACTTGTAGAAAAAATCTGAGCTGTTTTTGAGATTTTTTTTAATACATAGCAAAAATCTCAAGCACAAACTTAACAAATAATACTAGTTTTCTTCAAAATATTGTACATATCTTTTTAAAGAGCTTATTTTTAGAACAGATTTTGTTTAAGGCAGAAGTCATTGTCTTCAACTTCACAGTTTTGGAATGTTAACTTTTGTAATTTTCGAAAACACAGTTTGCCGGAAATAGTCTAGCGTAAATTCTTACCATCCTTGAATACATACGAGGAAAAAAATTAACGAAAAAATGTGGAGCCATTTTAGAGAAGAAAAATTGTTTAAAAGTTTTAAAATTACCCATATTTAACGAAAAATTACACAAAAACTACTTATAATTTCGAAAAATTGCACACGACCTTATTTCAAGATCAGTATTTAGAAACAAGATTTCATTCAGGAAGAAATCTATATTTTTAATATTGTAATTGTAAGAAGACGCCAAATAAAATTTGACGTTTTACAATTTTCGAAAAACTAGTGATTTCAAGGAAAAATGAGACATGCGCTATTCTCTTAAAACGTTCTTTAGGCTATCCGAGAATAAAGGTAAATAAAAAAAAATTGGAACCATTTTTTTAGAAAACTTTGTTGAGGCTTCAGATAAAGTACCCCACAAAATCAGAATATCCTTTTCAAACTTAAAGAACCTTAAGTTCATTTAAATCGATCGGGGAATATAAGTTTTTGGAGAAAATCGCTTGAGTTTAGGAGCTAGCGTTGACCACGACGAACAGACAGACGTTTTGCCGTCAATCGCGTTTTCGGTAACGAGGACCCACAAAACATAGATTCTGACTACATAACGTGTTAGAGGAGGTAATTTACAATATAAAGGAACAAAATATATCCTTTTTTTAATAGAGCCCGGCAATACGAGATTTTCTGTCCAAAATTCGCCGTTTTCCGGAGCACGATTGCAATACTTTCTCTTCTTACGAAGTAAGTGCGAGAAAGTATAAATACGATCGCATCTCCGGCTGTTATAAAGAGCACAAAATATTAACGTGAAAGGATAGACATTTGTAAAAGTCTTTGTCATTCATTTAAAATGCTCCAAACTGGCTCGCCGGCATACTTAACAGATTATTTCGTACGTCATAAATACTGTTTCGTACATCATAAATATTCGTTTTAATACAGTAGATTTCACGGAAATCCCATTTACTCTGTATTCCAAAAAGCAAAACCATCTTACAATAAATCGTTTGCTCTTACTGTGAGCGGAGAGTGGAATAAACTGCCCCCAACATCAAAAATTACTCATTAAAATCTTTGTTTGTACGCCAACATTAAAAACTACCTTTTTCGTTACGCCAAAAGATTTTAGCAGCGAGCGTACGAGGAATCTGAGAAGACTTGGGTTGGCAGGGCCTGAAAGTGCGCTCTTTCCTGGCCTTGAGCCAAAGAGTTGGAGAGATGGGGTGGGGGACTCAAGCGAACGGAGGGGTGAAATGGCCATTGTTGCAAACTTACCGGGCTCCGAAATTGACGTCTCGCGCCGTGATTTCCGTGCCATGATTTTGTACGATTTTAAAAAGGGTTTAAGTGCGAAGGAAGGCCACAGTCCTTTGACATCTGTTTTTGGTAAATCTGCACCGTCCAGAGCGACAGTGGGAAATTGGTTTCGAGAATGTTTGAGAAGAAGGCGGTTTCTGGAAGATGAGGTTCTGGACGTCCGCGTTCTGGACGTCCAGCCACTGCAGTGATGGAAGAAAACATCAACGCTGTGAGAAGAATGGTGACAGAGACCCGCACTTGACTTTTGCTGACATTGAGCAGACTCTAAATATTGGGTTGACTGCGACACAAACCATTGTGTATCAACATTTGACACTCACCAGGTGATGTGCTCACTGGGTGCCACATTCATTGACAGAGGAGCAAAAATCCACAAGGGTGGACTGGTGCAAATTCATGCTACAAAAATTTGATGGGAGCCGGTCAAAGGACGTTTTCGACATTGTAATAGGCGATGAATCATGGATTTACCACTATGAACCGGAAACAAAAAGACAGTCAAGCGTTTGGTGCTTTCAAGATGAGGACCCGCCCACTAATGTGAAGAGGGGTC
Source organism: Teleogryllus occipitalis (assembly GCA_011170035.1). Classification (NCBI taxonomy): domain Eukaryota; kingdom Metazoa; phylum Arthropoda; class Insecta; order Orthoptera; family Gryllidae; genus Teleogryllus; species Teleogryllus occipitalis. Next base: position 10,755 of record BLKR01004079.1, on the reverse strand, counting down.
GCGGCTGCGGAAAGAAAATAGTTGCATCTTTTTTTCACAAAGAAAGGTCATCTGACAACTGTGACTCTAGGCGATCAACGCACTGTGACTGGTGAGTGGTATGTGACACAATGCTTGCCGAAAGTCATCACAACATGGACATAAAAGCGTCCAACATCCAAACAAGGTCACATTTGGCTGCTCCACGACAATGCTCCTGCTGACACGGCTGCAAGAACAATCGATTTCTCAACAATGAACATGTGTGAGTGTTGCCTCATCCACCCTATACGTCAGACTTGGTCCCTTGTGATTTCTTTTTGTTCCCCCAAACCAAGCAAAAGATCCGAGGACAGCGTTTTTCTTCGGATGAAGAAGCTGTGAACGCCTACATTGGTGCTATAAACACTATTCCTGAAGAGACATGGAGTGACACCTTCTGTAAGTGGTTCCAAAGGATGGAAAAGTGTATATGTGCGTATGGAGAGTATTTTGAAAAAATGTGATGGTTAGACTTTCAATAAATTCATTATTTTTCATTCTGCTAAAAACTTTCGGCATAACCCTCGTACATTTCGAAGACCAGATATTTCTGTTTAAGTTAGATTTCTATTGTATTAAGCCGCAGCCTGCTTTGTGGATTTCCCCAACAAGAGGAGTTTTCCTCCAGGGTCAAGCAGTGGATGATGCTGTGTGGATTATACTTGATGGATCGCAGTCGCTCGAGGTGAATACTAAGGAGAGAACAATGTCTCAAAAGAAACATTTTTGTTAAAAATATCGCTCCCCAGGAGATTCCCCTTTCCTTTTGGTCTCAATGCAGAGAATACGAAGTTTCACACTTCTAAGATAACAGGAAAGTTTGCCTGTTAAAGACCTAAAAGATATATATATATATATATATATATATATATATATATATATATATATATATATATATATAATCCATATCTTTAGAATTTTTTTCAGAAATTGTATATGTTTACCTCTGAACGAAAATCAATTTCTAGATTTTCTCATGGTGGACATATTTCTACCACGGTTAGAAACGTTTACCTAGAATGTAATCACACTACTGTATTAACTGTACTCATACCCACTTATGACTCGGGAAAAATAATCACAGAAAGATAAAAATCTTAACTAATTCTCACAGTGGTGGTTTTTGATGACATCATACAACAGTTCGTATACGTTCAAAATAACGGTTTAAAATATTACTGGAAATAGGAAAGAGATGAAAAAGGATACAAAAAATAGCGCAGTGATAACTTAAAATCTTTAATTTTATATTTCAGCTTAACCCGTAAATTTAGGGTGTCTTGAATTTTATTACTTTCTCCCTACGGTCTATGGAGTAGAGAGAAAGTTATGTAATAGTACGCGAAAAAACGGCAAATTTTCGGCAGAAAACTGTTATTACAAGGCTCTGTTAACAAAAAAGTGGACAAAAGCAGTTTGCTAAATTTAGAAAACAAGTCCTCTATCACGTGGTGCAGTCAGAATCCATGATTTGTGGATCCTTGATACCGAAAAATCGAATGACGGTGAAACGTCTCTCCGTCCGTTAGTCCGTCTGTGAACAATGCTAGCGGCTAAACCGTTCAGCCGATTTTCTCCAAAATTGATATTCCCCAATCGATCTGGCTGATGTCACGACCCCTTGAATTTGAAAGAGACATTTCAATTTTTTGGGGGGTGGGTACTTTACATGAAGCCCCTGGGACATTTTCAAAGTTTCAAAAGAATGGCTCCATCGTTTTTGATTATTTTTTTTGCTGGAGAGTGTAACGGGCGTTTAAGAGAATGTTCAGGTCTCATGTTTCTTGAAAACCCTAATTTTTCGAAGTTCAAAATTTTTTCGGAGTCTTCTTACAACTAAAATGTTAAAGATAGATATTTTTCCTTTAATGAAATCTGTTCGTTGAAGATAGATTCTGAAATTAAGTCTTTAACATATTTCCGAAAATTTGACTATTTTTCGCGTAATTTTACGTGAAAATACGGGGATAAAGTATGTGCTGTATGATAATACAGCATATGACATACTTCATCCCCGTATTTTCACGGCTAGTTTCTTTGATAAAAACCTTTGTTTCGTTGGGATTTTCACCCGCAATCTGTTGTTCGAAGATAGATCTTGAAACAATGTCATGTTCATTTTTCGAAAATGTGAGATGTTTCGGTGTAGTTTTATGTGAAATACAGGCAATTTTTAAACAGTTATTTTCTCAAAAAATGTCTCCAATTTTTTTTCTTTAAATTTTTCCTCTTATGTTACAAACGACGGTAAAAATTTGGTGCTGGTTCCATTTTTGGAAAATTATCTACATTTTCAAAATTTGCAATAAATTAACATCGCTAAAGTACACTATTGATGATAGAGAGTTTTGTCTGAAGAGGAATCTGTTCTAAAAAATACTAGTTCTACATAAAATAATTGTTTAAAAATTTCTGAATGAGGTCATACAAAATTTTGAAAAAATTGTAAAAAGGTGTTGATAGTTTTTAAAGTATTTCAACTTTTTTCAAAAGTCTGAAGAACATTTTTTTAAAAATATTTCCACGTGATTTCAACTTGAAGATAATGCAATTGATATTTATTCTGAAAAGCAGCTCCAATTTTTTTCATTATTTTCTTTTTTCACGCATAGAGCAAAAGACGCTTAAGAATGGTGCAGGTCTCATTTCTGTTGAACCCTCTGGATTTTCGAAAATTGCAAAATTTCGAAATAATGCGAGAAAGTATGTGTGGTAGTACCGTTAGTAACGTTAAAACTAGTAAACTATATGCCTTTATCGTGAATGTACACAAACTGTCGTAGTATGGTGTTACCAGAAACCAAGCTCAGAATAAGAGCAACTTTAAAAAAAAAATTTTGTGTTTATTATTCTCATGGCTATGATTGTAATATACTCATTTTCCTCAAGTCGTAAGTTATTAATACTGTTTTGTGTGGATATTTTACATAAACAAGTCCTAGAACGAGTTAGTAATATGTTTTTAACACGATAAATATATAAAATATCTGAAAAATTACAAACATGTTATATTTTGTTACCTGTATTTCAATTTCAGGGCCTCACAGGCAAATGTCCCTGTTATCCTAGAGAGCTGAAGCTGTATATCTTCATCTCCTATATTATTTCAGTAGTATACATACTTTTTGCGGCTCTCACACGCAACCAATCTTTGTAAATGAGGTTTCTAAAGAAAGAGAACTCCACGGAGATGTGACGAATTGCACTTTGATTTTAAAAATATGAAAAATATGAAGGATTTGTTTTAAAAAATAGCATCTAAATATTCATATTAAATACAACCCGCAACACAGGTAAGATATATTGTTAAATAACTCCTTAACAAATCGTTCTAGGGCCTTAAAACTTAAAAGACCAAAGGCCTTAAAGAAACGTTTCTCGCACCGTAATATTCAGGAGAAGATTCTTTTGGACATTCCATTACATTTTTGCTGATTAGACCGTTCTCTATTCTACCCAAACTGTTCAGAGCCTGAAGAACCTGCAACTGTATGTGAAATTAAACTATTTTCTTGGTATTCTACGCGACTGAGTTTCACGGGTGTACCTCTCTGCTCAATAATAACGTTAAATAAAAATAGCATTGACAATGGTGTATTTTATTGTTATCAATTACAAGGAGACATAAAACAAGTGACGAAGGATAAAAGGGTCTTGAAAAAGATATATTATAGGCTTAATATGGAAATGGAAAAATCGGGAAGATGGTGGGGTTTACTATGCGAGAGTTCTCGTACGGGTAGGCTAGTTCTATATTTTGGAACAAAAACTAATGGGTTCACCTGGAGACCGTTTATTTAATACAAAAGGTTGTTTGAAACACCCTAACCTGGCTACCGCGTAGGGCGAAGTCTCATGGAACACAAGGTAATGTACAATGTTTGTTTGTTGCTGAATCCATTTGTCAATGTACAAGTTGTCACTATGTCACTCATTTTAAATTTTCTTTACAATTTGTATCTTTTTGTTTTAAATTGTATTTGTATGTTTAAATCGCTTTCAAACAATTTTGTAAATATTTTTGTATCTGTTAGTTTTTAGATATTTTCTTATAAATTGTTTTAAATTCTGCTTGTATTACTATCCTGTATATTAAACTACTTTTTATACGTTGTTAGGATGGAGGGCTGGCCTGATGGCTTCATGAAACTTCGATTTTTTTGGGGGGGGGGCGCGAATTTGTCATCTTAGGACTACGCAAACGTGCAACTGTACCCATCGAGGTCCACTCATATTTTACCCGGGGGTAAATGCTCGTTACTATTTTGGGGGTTCAGCATTTTTGTACTGAATCCATTTTTACACCCCAAGGTTGTTAGCCCTGGGGCGGATGAGGTATGAAATGATGATGATGATTATGAAGGATGAATGGACAAAGCAACCATACAGACACACACAAACATCCATGCCCCTAGCGGGATCCTAACCCGCGGCCCTCCAGGCACAAGACAGTTACGGCTCTTCAGACTTAGCGACCTAGGCTGTCCGGGGCGGCTTTTTTATAATAATAATAATAATAATAATAATAATAATAATAATAATAATAATAATAATTATTATTATTATTATTATTATTATTATTATTATTATTATCATGATGTTTTTAATACATCGGTTTATTAGAGACGTAACATTCATTTCACATTGTAAATGACACTTTTACCATACAATTTACCCTAAATGTGTGTTTTGCAATAAGATATAATTTTTCTTAATAAATATCACTAATTTACTGCAGTAATTGTTTTCGTTATTGAATAAACAATTGTTCCTTTGTTGAAGCACACAATGCGCTGCTCGAGCAATTGCGTGTCAGAAAGGAATGTAAGTACGGAAAAGTTAAAGAAATGGACAACGTCATTTTCGATCCTATTTCACAATATTCAAATTCATAGGAGGAAGCTAAGCGGGAAACTCGGGGCCTATCGTAACTGCTGTCCTTGCAGTGGCCTTCGGCCGCCTCTGTAAATAGTTTCCTAAACTTTTAGACGTTACCATTTCATTGATCTCAGACCTCCAGACGCGGTTCATGGACTGAGATTGGAGTAAAGTGACACCAAGTAAGATTCTTCCATCATATTTATATTCTCAATTTTTCACCACTTCTCTTTTTATGTGCATAATTATATCATATATAGACGTTTGTATAAACTTATTAGAAAGCAAACTTTTTCGTTTAATATAATTATAAATTAAATTTAAAATGTTGAGCGTACAGTTGGGAATTTCAGAAATGTTACTAGAGACATTATGGTACAGGTGTAGTCTAGTGACTCTAGGTACTCTAGTCAAGATATGTGAGAAGTGATCGTAATAGACACTTCACCCCTCGTAAAAAGTGTCGTGGTTACCTTATCAACTGTCACATACTCTCGCATCATCACAGCAAGTGAAGACATTCCTTAAATTCCACGAAACACTTCACTCGCATGGCAGAACAAGGAAAGCCTCGTTCCCTGGTTGCCAAGATAACTGGTCTCTAATACTTTTAAAAGACAACGCAGCTATGAAGTGTCTTTTTGCAAATTGAATTAAAGTTGCAGGTGTTGGTGCAAATTCTAACGGGGAAGTAATGTAAATATAATTGCCAGATAGCAGTGGTATTTGTTTAAACATGTGTTAAAATTAAACGAAAGCGTTGAAAAAAAGAATTGTAGTATTATAAACCGCGTCCCATGACTCCTGCATCAAGTAATCATTGAATAATTTTATTTTACTTTTAGTAAACAATCGACTCATACGTGTATTATTTATTGTGTCATTGTTCACATTTCTTATAATGGTAAGAATTTGTGCATCGTGGTCACTGTACCCTAAATCTTATGTCTCAACTTCATATCGAATAGTAGTTTAGTTAATTATAATTTGATCGAGTGCTTTCATTGAATTTAGTGTGATCCGTGTAGGTACATTTATTGTAACATCTAAACTGAAGGAATTAATTAAATTGAGAAACTGTTCTTTCTCGCAAAATTCGACCAGAAAATCAATGTTAAAATTTCCACATACGACAATGGATTCAAACGAGCGATTGCTGACTTTATTAAGTGTTATCTCATGTGTTTCTAAGAACAAGATATAATCTGCAGCTCTCTTTGATGGAGGCCTGTTGATGCAAAGCAATATCATTTTTAGCGAAGGAAGATATACAACAGAAATTTCGAAAACATTTTCAACGGAATACACAATTCCGTCAAGGGGATAGAATCGATATTGTTTCTGATGTAAATACATTATAAATAATTAGAATTAATTACAAAATACATTAGAAATAATTAGAATTAAATATAAAAAATCAACACTGTAAGTAAATAGTTTTTGAGTTAGTGTACCTAAAAATAAAAAAATTAACATGGGCAACATAGAGATGTCCTTCTCTCCTTAAATGAAGTCTGCTATAAAAACTCAGATCATTAAAAAATATCATTTTTACTTTCTCGCCTTACGAATTCTTCGTAAGAGGAAAAAGTGATGTAATCCTGCGCCGGAAAACGGCGGATTTTTGCCAGAAAACTCTTGTAGCTGGGCTCTGTTAACGAAAAAGTGGTTCAATCCTGTTGCTAAATTGTTTTGAAAAAACTAGTATTTTTGCATAATTTGCACTTGAAATTTTAGGATTTCCTTTCTCAAAAACCGCTCCAATTTTTTTCTTTAAATTTTTCCACATATTTAATAACGGTAAAAAATATGTAAATAAACTAGTGGTGCTGTAGAATGGCACAGACTTTCTCGTGCTAGTTAGTTTTCGAATCTCTTTAGTGTCGACTAGCTTCTGGATGGTTTTGATCTCTTTCCAGCTGACATCTTTTTGCCGCCGAAAGGACATTCTTTCTCATTTTCTCAATTTTTCCGGCTACCTAACGCTAGAACTGAAACAACTATGCGATTATGAGAGAAGTGCTAATTCCTTGTATGTCCCTGGTGGTTGAAGTGGCTAGAAGTCGGGTACGGACTCAGCGTGCGGGACGGAAGGGCCGCTGGATCGAGTCTCTCTCAGGAATTTGTCACAATTCTCTGTTGCCGCAGTGTCTGTATGTGATTTCCGTATTTTGAACTTTTAAATAAGTTTTCAACTCTCTCTGCCGTGCAAACACGCACTTCAACCTGTCAATACAATAGCTGTCAGTCCGTCTGTGGACAACTGTAGCTCGTAAACCGATTTTCTCCAAAATTGATATTTTCTGATAGAGCTGAACGGACCGGATGCTTTGGGAGTTTCTAACGTATATTTTGATTGTTGATAGTTTTTTACATGAAACAGGTGGTCTTTTTTCTTTATATGCCTCTGCCTGAGAGATATCCATAGGGCTCTTGTGTGGGGAAGTGGTATGAGTGCCGATAAGTTAACTCTGAGGAACTGAGATCGTGTCTCGAAGCGGAAAAAAATTGCTGGTTGAAATCGCGTTTGCTGGTTTATGTAGTACTATAATATTACGCAGCATTTACAACCAATGCGAGAAAGTATATGCTTTGGCAGCACCACTAGTTTGAATAAAGCGAATAGTTTTCAAGTAATTTCTGCTTGCAGTTAATGCAATTTATAAAAAAATCATTTTCACCTAAACTTCTCCAAATATTTTTTTAACATTTTTTTCCACGGATAATACAAGGGACGCTTAAAAGAATGGCCTAAGTCTGAGTTTCGTTGAAATATATGAATTTTCAAATATCGCAGGAAATTAACATTGCAAAATTACTGTATTGAAGATCGAGCTTTTTAAAATGAAATCTGTTATAAAAATTAGATATTAGAAAAGATCATGCAATATTTTAAAAAAAAAACTTTTGAAATTGTTCGCTTAATTTTTGCTTGAAGTGAATGCAATTTATAAAACAAATATTTTGTCATGAACTACTCTAATTTTTTCTTTAAATTGTTTCCACAGATTGGGTAAAAAGTGGCCCAGATCTGATTTTCGTTGAACACACTGAATTTTGGACGATTGTATATTGGAAATAATGGGAGAGACAATAAGTTTTTTTAAGCGTTGCTTCTTCAGAAGAGAGTGCGTCCGAGCGACTGCTTAATGCTTTAGCTGTAAAGCGCAATGTGAGTTAACTCGCTCGACCTGGATTCGAGTCTCGGCCTAGTAAAAAGTAATTGCTGGAGCACGTAGTAGTTTAATATTGTGGAGTCAATGTAAATAATACAAAAAAAGGGTGTGCTGTTGTAACTCACAAGATATTAATGTGACACTATAATTCTTTTATACGAATAGATAGGTTTCGAGAAGATAAATTCAGCAATACTTCGTATTGTTGTATTTGATGAATAATCATTATAATAAAAACTCATGAGTTTTAAAAGTCGGCCTTGTAGCAGATTTAGATGTTCGCGATTCGGCTGGAGTTCTAACCCTTACCACAGTCTCGGTATCAGCCGTGGCCAACGTGTGCCTCTTCAAAACGACACGGATTAAGATGTCCAGCTCATTTCGTGACTTTAAACTACACATTGCGAAACACAGAATTGGGACAGGTGTAAAATCACGAAAGATAAGTTTGTGACATGGAGAGATCGAGTGATGTAGAGCAGGTATTCTCAACCTTTTTCCTTCATCGACCCCTTTACGTTTTCTCCATTATATATAGCAACCACAATCAAAACACAGAGAATTGCACATAAATGCTTCAAAGATAACTATTTCCTACAGCAATACTTTCACAAATACCTCGATTTTCAATAATCGAGGATGCTTCCGCTTGGAAAGCTGATTTTCTTCTGGAAAGATGATCTTCACTGTAATGCAATGGTTACAAAATGTTGAGTGTTTTTTAAGAACTGGTCAACAACATCTCACCTGTGAGTTTTGTGTAGAGTACTTTCTTGCGCGATAGAGTATCGTTGTGAATGCAGAGTTATACTTTTTTCTGCACATCCTAATTCCCAGAAAGAACAACGGATACAAAAAAATAGGAGCGAATTTGTAATTTAATATTATGATTTGTTGCTTTATATCAGAAAACAATTGAGTTCAGTAATATTTTTTTGTAATCAATGGGATCTTGATTATACCGCACTGATCAGTGGGGCCCGGATTTTAATGACAAGTAATATATTTTTCAGAACCTTCGAGTGAATTTTACAACAATTTATGCACGAATCTAGGTATTGTCGAATAGGAAAACGTATTTTTATTGTGCATATAAAGTCATATTTACACCGTTTTTAGTAAAAGGTAATATTTTTACCAAATTTTGCCCTAAAAGTATATATTTTTCTCGCATGACAATGTACCAGATGATATTGTCACAAATAAACTCAACAATTATACCACAAAGGAGTATTTGAAACGTATTATTCCCAGTGCTACGATGAACCCCTGATAGAAAGCAAACGTGCGTTTCTTTCTTGCCTCCTACGCGTTGTGCAAGTGGAACGATATTAAGCAACGTGCGGATGAACTCGAGATATCTTCATAGTCAGCGGTGAAGCGGAGCTCTGACAGCAGATGGGAAGATGACAGCTGCGTTCTCCGTCCCACATTATTCCTCGGAGGGATTAGATTACAGTCGCTTCGTTCTCTCGCCAGATGAAGAAAAGTAGGCGGCTTCCGAAGTAAGCATTGCACACGCAGTCACACTATTCAGTCTGATCTGAACACCTTCTCAGTGTGGATCAAAATGCCGAAACAAAAATGCTCCAACAGCATGAAGCTGCGATTTTGGTGAAAAGTTCTTCACCACTGACTGAGAAATATTATTTTGTAAAGTATGTGAAGTTAAAGTTAGTGCTGGAAAACGATTTAATGTCCAACAACATTGTAAAAACCGCTAAACGCAGCAGCTGTGAGAAGAGAAGTGCTGGAAATGACAGCAGACAAAGGCTGTTATTTGAGTAGGCAGGTCTATCTTCAACCTCGCAATCGTTCTTGAAGGACTTGTGTGATATGATGGTGTCTTGCAACATCACATTAGAGAAACTAAAAAATCCACGCTTCAGACACTTCTCGCAGAAGTACATAACACATCCCCTTCCAGACGAATCGACATTGGGAAAACATTATTTATCCGTGTGCTATGAAGAAGGTATTCAATAAAATACGAATGAGTGTTGCTGACCAAAAGATCTGGGTGTCCGTAGATGAAACCACTGATGTGAATGGCCGTTATGTTGCAAATGTTGTTGGTGTTCTAAAAATTGTCGGACCTGGAGAAATTTTCCTCCTGACGTGTGAAGTTCTCGAGAGAGTAAACAATTTGCCATTTGCCAATTTGTTCGACAATTCTATGAAACTATTGTGGCCGGATGGTGTGAACGGAAATAACGTTTTACTACTAGAAACAAATGGTGCTTCATACATGGCTAAAGCTGACAATAGCGCTGTAGATTCTCTACCCTAGTATGGTATACCGCACTTGTCTTGCGCATGCCTTACACAGAGTTGCGGAAGAAGTGCGATCAAATTACCCTGATGTGGACAAATTAATTGGCGTTGATGTATGCAAAGTTTCCAGACAAGATATCTGAAAAAAAAACATCGTGCACAATTTTGATAGCACTTGATTCTTGATAACCAAGCTCACAGAAGATTTTCTTCATTTCCTTGTAGTTGATGCATTAATATTAGCAACATTAAGTCAAGAACCCCAACGTGTAAGAACAGGCTGAGGGAAAGAGATAGTGAAGGTGCTTGTTCCTTGAATTTCTGCACGCGTATTGGAGCTTTGACAAAGATTTTCGTGCCGCAGTAAATTAATTTGCCCACATCAGGGTAATTTACTGCAACTGCG